>CM076583.1:694433938-694622386 GCA_034641835.2 Pinus albicaulis | reverse complement strand
GCAAAGTTTTATGTGATGAATGATGGTGCTAAATGTGTTTAATCTTTTACTTTTATCACAAACATTGAAGCAGAAAATGCACCGGAAAATTCACAAAAAGCAAAGTCAAAATCATTAACTCCCTACATCACTTTCTCCCTAAGATTTTTACTAATTTCCCCAAAATGCTAAGGTATTTGGAGATTAAAGGGGCTCAAGGCATTTCCTTGACTTTTGGAGGGACCAAACCCTCGGCCTAATAATTGAAAAGACCTTAGTACTTGAGATTATTCATCATTACACTTATTCACTTTAAATCTTTTCTTAAGTAAAATCTCATTTTACTTAGGAAAATCATGCCATATTTCATAAAATCCCCTCAAAATCACTTACTATTCTAAATCTAAGTGTTGAAATTGAGATGATGTAATTCACTTCAAAAATCTTCACCTTCTTAGTTATAAAAGTATTTTGAGTTTACCTTGTCCTTTATCATATTAACTTCTGATTTATTTATTAAATCCTTAGTGAAAAGACCTTATCCTATAATACATAACTCCTTCTATATAAATATCCCAAAAACCCCTCTTATTATAAATTTTGGCCAAAGTTTATTTAATCCCCTTTGTTAAATTAAAAACCCCCAATAAAAACCCTTTGGCTAAAATACCCATATAAGTTATTCCCTACCCCTATGGTTGATAAATAACATTTATTTATTACCATATATTAAAAATATATGAAAAAGGTTTTAACATATAGTTTTATATGTTTAAAACAAAAATAAAAAATAAAACCGAAGTTTTAATTTAAACTAAAACTTCAAAAATCCCCCAATCCTCCGTGACCCATTCCCTTGGCAATTTAAAATTCCGCCCGAAACTTTAACCATGGTTTAAAAAACCCCTGACCCTGCCGCAACCGTGAATAAACTATGGGATTAATTAATCACCCGGATTAATTAATAACCGAACCCTCCGCCAATAAGATCTCTCCCGGGATATTTAATTAAAGATAATCATTGTTTAAATCCCCGTCAGGCCCGCGCATTAAAACTCCGCCAATTCCTCGTCCCGTCCACCATCAGATCCCCCCCCCCCAAAAGATCAACGGCCCAGGATCATTCTGCTGGCCGTCTCGCGTCCGAAAGATAACGAGCGGGGGCACGGTGGTTTTGGAATAGTACTCCGACCACGTGTCAGTTGATTAATGGAATTGCTGCCTCCCCGCTGAATACCACCATCTCCCAAAGAGCGATGCGGAAATTACCGCTTACCAATCGGTCCTGGTGACGCGTCCTCCCGTACCGGATGACGTCATCCTCGAAAAAATGAAAATCCCCATTGACTTTGTAAATAAAACAAAAACCCGTGTATTTATGTCATTTTCACTGCTGAAAGCGCCCGTGTCCTCCACTGAAGAATTTGAAAATTCCGCTGATTAAGACGCCGCCAACCAGCATTGCTGAACGCCATTGTTTGCCCAGTGCCCAAGCATCCATCTGCCATTGACCAGTACCTGTAAATTTCAAACTTCTCCATCAAACAGGTATTTATTCAATTTCTTGCTGGAACTCTTTGAAAAATCCATTGTACTGTGTTAAAAATTCGCGCCAAAGTCTGAAAAAGGGTTAATAGCAGTCTATTCTAGTTCCTGCAAGTAAAATCAAAGCTCCCTGAAACAAAATTACACCCGGTCTGTGAAGAAAACCACGAAACTTCCATTTTGAATACACAAGAACCAAAATGGAAGCTCCGGCAGCCCTGAATGTAACCCCATTGAATGCCCCTCACAGAGAGTTAGAATACTTACCATTAGTGGATAAAGACTTTCAAATTAAAGACTTAGTTTTCGATGAAAGTCCCCTTCGAAGTTATTGTCACTGCAGAGACGATTATTCGAAGGGTCTGGATGTCATTGGATTGTGGGAATCCAATTTCCCAAGATATCTTATCCCCTCAGTCTATATTTTCCCAGAAATCATCCACTACTGTCACTCCAACTATGATTCAACTCAAAGGGCAGTGTTGTCTTTTGACCAGAGTATCCTTTTCCCCATCACTCCTCAAGCTATCAATACAATGCTCCATTTTGAACCTGATCAAGATCTTACTCCTTTGTCCATGGAAGAACTACTTGAAAATTCTACCCAACTGTCCCCAGAAAAATTGAAATGCATTTGCTAGACTTTTATGTTACCTGAACATCAACCTAAGGGGCCTCCTCCCTATGGTTTTTCTTATTTCAATAATTTAGGCAAACTCATCCTGAATATGATATCCTTTGTCATGGGTTTCAATACAAGTGAATATGTTGATGAAATAACTCTGGTATTGCTGTCTATCTTTACTCCTGGGCAACCTCCTGCAGTAAAATATGACTTTGCATCTTTCATTGCCAATAAAATCCATGACCATTTCATGAGGTTAGATAATGATAAAGTGTTTAAATATTCCTCAGTCATTTACCATCTCATCATCTATTATCAATCAGAGAAGTTTCATTTTCCTGTTAAAAAGCTTGATGCCAAGGGAAACCCTAGATCTGTTATATTTTGGTCTGCCATAACTCACTCTTCCTATAATTCTCCCTATTATTATGCTGAGTTCATCGATCTTTTTGTATATCCTGCAACTACCTTGTTGACAGGAATTCCCCCTCCAAGGCTCAGTAATGAGATTAAGAAGACTTTGCATCTTTCAAGGACATATAAAGTTGGGGACTGGTATTTATATCAAAATCATTCAGTCATCAGAATATATGGATGTGAATTATATCCATTCAGGTTGCCAAAATATGTGCCTATGATACTTTTTGCCTTAGAATGTTTCAGGCAAATGAATAATTCTGATATGATTCATTTTTGTAGTGTAAAAAAGAAAGCCCATCTCAGGATCAAAAGTCAATTAGGTCCCTTCATATGCAATTCTAGGGACGCTGAGCGAGAAGAAAAAGATATCCTACAAAACCATTGCAAGTTACCAAGGAGTTTTCGTTGGATTCCTTATGATCCATTCGGTTTTATCTGTGATAAAAGAATGAAGAACAAATCATCCCCATACATTCACCACAGGATTCCTGAAATAGAACAATATGCTAACCAAGATGAGTGGGTGGAAGGAACACTAGTTGAGCAAGATAATGAAGAAGACAATAGAAACAAAATTATGAAAGATCTTGAGAAAAAGTTTGACCTAGAATCTTTTGGTCAAGTGCAGGTACCTCACATTGGCACTTCTTCAGCAGGAAATCTCCAACAGGGATTACAAGAAGAGAGTCCATCAATTGCAGTAGAGTCTAAAGGTAAAGGAAAAGAACCTGAAATACAGGTCATTGAAACTTTCATCATGGCAGAGAAACCTCAAACCTCCAGGGCACCAGATCAAACACAGGTTTCTCCTACTCAAGTAAATCATCCTGAAGTTTCAGAATTGCAAACTCCATCTAATATGGAAATAGGCAAGAAAAGACAGGTTCCAGATCCTACTCCTCCCAAAGAATCCTCGGAGCTACATCAAGCTAAAAAGCAGAAACTCAATCCACTCCCAGAAGTGGAAACTATAGATGAAATAATTGATGATGAAAGAGAAGATAGTCAACTAACTGGCACAGTTAGTGAAACACACACAGGCCACAAAGGAAAAGAATTGCAAAAACAATTGAGTACTGAAGTATCTTCTTTTAAGCCACCAAAAACAGATGCAGGTGATATAAAAAGAACTTTCATTAATATAAAGGCAAATAATGCTCCATTGAGAATGCAGGTATATGATCAGTATCTGAGAATGGCTCCACACAATCAGGAAAGATTAATGTCAGCATTTGACATTCAACAAGGAAAAATGATGATGAGCCATTTCAAATCCAAGGTGCCAAAACCCAAAACAGCATCTGATTATATAAGGACCAATTTTGAGGTCCTGGCAAAAGACATTCATCCCTTGGACCAGATAGAGTTGCATAGACAAACTGGGGAAATGATATACTCCACCCTTACTGATAAGGCCATGACAGCCCTTAGGCTGCGAGATTCTTTAAATAATACAAACACAGAGTTGCAAATTGAGAAGGCTTCTTCTCAGGCAAAAGATAACAGAATAAAGTCTCTGGAAGAAATACTAATCGGTTTGTGTCACAATCCCAAAGATATCAAAAGAATTGAGGCACTAATTAAAAATAAAGATGATGATATCGTTGCACTGAGAAAGCAGCTGAAATTGCCAGCCTCAAGGCATCCCCAGACTCAAGAAGTTTTGAAGGAAAATTCACAGGAAGAAATGATGGAGTTGCTCTTGAAAATGACTGAGCAACTGAGTGAAACAGAGAAAGAATTGGAACAGGCATTAAGAGAAAAACAGGATATCATGCAAACATCCACAACAGAGATCACTATTGGTACCACAACAGCAGATCAAAAAACAGAGTCAGCACAGGTAAACACTTATGGTTTAAGGTCTGATGAATTGCCAAAACAAATGGAAAGTTTAAAACTCAGAGTCACAGAACTTCAAACCACAAAATTGCAGCTAGTAAATCTGGATCAGAAATATGATATGTCTAAAAAGACTGTTGCTGATAATAATAGGGAAATCAAAAGACTGGAAAAATTGGTTAAGGCTTTAGAAAAAGATCTTTCATTAGAAAAGCCTTTGAGAGAAATAAACAAAATTCTTTGGGATAATATAATTGAGACAATAAAGAGTATTTGGTCCTTTATTCAAACGATCTTTGAACAAAATGACTTGATCAAAGTAGCTCAGGAAGAAATAGACAAAACAAGAGATGAATTAAGGGGCAGACCTGAGCAAGCCAATCAACTTATACAGTTTTTGAACACTCAGACTAAGCAACAACTTGCAGAGCTTGGAATTGATGACATGACAGGCACTATTTTAGAAATAAAAAGAGTTTTTACCAAAAGAACTCTTATGCAAAATTTGGAAAGGAAATGCTCAGATATTATGGAAGAAATTAATGCTTTCAAAGGAAAATTTCAAGTTTTATTGGACAATGGGTTACCCAGTCCTATGCTTTCAGAGGACAAGATAATGGACCTGGAAACCTATGTTAATAAAATAGATATACATGCTCATAATTGTTGCTCATTCTATCGTCAAACCGTCGAAACAACATTACTCATCGAGGAATCTACTATGACGGGTTAAAATTTGTTTCATCTTGGAGCGAGAGCAAAATGTTGTTCCTAATCAGCCACTTTTATAGATAGGGAGGACGATGGAAACATT
Source organism: Pinus albicaulis (assembly GCA_034641835.2). Taxonomy (NCBI): domain Eukaryota; kingdom Viridiplantae; phylum Streptophyta; class Pinopsida; order Pinales; family Pinaceae; genus Pinus; species Pinus albicaulis. The sequence goes on along the minus strand of CM076583.1, from coordinate 694,617,161 downwards.
AAGAAAAACTTAAAAGAACCATAATGACGAGGAATATCGAAGTGGTGGGGAAGACTTATTGGAAATTTTGTAAAATTTATCTTCGGGAAGAGAATTTTGTCTTTTTCTCATCATGAGATAAATAATAAAACACGGGCTAAAGTATCAGTTAGGCGATTGAAAAGAGTATCAATAGAAACGATATAGAAACGAAGAGTATCAGATAAGTAAAAGAATTACTCAAAGTGACAGCATCGAGCCCTATTATAGCACCTGCCTCCAACACATCCACAAAAGGAGGAAACAGCACACCAGCAATTACTTTTTGTCCTATCTACGAGACCATTTGTCTCCTTTTTATTGTAACTTATTCATTAGTCACCCTAGATTATTGGCTAGGATAGTATGAGATATTTTCAATCATTTTTTGTATAAATAAACCCTCAAAGAGAGTATTGAGGGTGGATTCTACTACTTCGCTGTGACATTGATGTTTTTGGAATAAAAGTGTTTTGGAGAAATTTATTTGTGGCTTGCTGGATGACAATTTGAAGCTCAGGACTTTTTGCAGGATTCATGTGTCGGACTCTAGTTCAATAAGTCTTTCTATCCTATGTCTTAAGTTTTATATCTGTTTATATTATCATTGTGTCCATTTCTGAATAATTGACATAAAAGAATAAATCAGAATTTACTTGATTGTACTCTGATTTCAGTTGTGATTATTCTAAATGTTTTCCTCTAAATTGGTTATAAGCAACGAATTCTTAATTGCTCTTGCTTCGCTAATTTAAACATATTGATTACTATAGTAAATAATTCTTCACTGCTCTTTATTTGTAATCATTCCATTTCTTTATTTTGAACATGTTGAAAGATTCTTGAGTGCCTTTCATCCCTTCAAAACCCATTCCATCCACTTTAATTCCTAAAAATTGTTCTATGTTTGGCTATCTTGCCCTGCAAAGCCATCTTGTGTGTAGAAGATTAATCCAGTAAAGCCATCCTTTGACTCCATAGCCCAATGGCTTGAAAATATTCAACCTTGCCCTTAGTTGGCGAATTCCACCATTTTCAAACAAACTCTTGGATTTATAACTAGCCTAAAACTTTCTAAGAACAAAGATAAATTATAAAGAGAGAGCCCTCTCTGGATGCAGATTGGCTAGATTCTGTATCCGAAGGTTGGTTTGTGGTTACCTCGGGTATACTTTCCTTTTCCACAACTTCAAGGAAAACCTGAGTGATAACATAGTGGCGACTCCACTGGGGAACTGAATCATTTTTATTGTTAATATTGTTCACTTATAAGCTATAGACAGAGTCTGAATATCAGCGAGGTAGCTTTTGAAATGCTTTTTCCCTGCAACTGCATAGTAAATAAATGCTGCTTCAGTCTATCTCTGATTTGGCTTATACACTAAACCTTAGTTTCAAATGTTTAATCAGACTCTCTAGTTTAATAAATCTTTGAGAAAATTTTAAATCGCAAATTGTTATTTCTTGAAGAATTTGTAGAAGTTGTATTTTCATTTCAATTAAAACCAAAAATCCAAAAACATATATCATCTAGGAAAACTGGCTTCAGAAAGGATTCGTCACACTAGGTCAAATTCTGACCCCAATCCACCACCAATATTTGAAAATCCGAATCTGATTCCTAGGATTCTTAGAATACAAGGAAGTCAAGAAAGTTCTGAAAGAGGAAGTCAAGAGAGTTCTGGTAGTACCAGACCTCTTTCTAGATCACAATATTGTCCCATGAAAATTATATATTTTGACAAAATTCCTTTTGATGAGCGATTTGAAACATCCTTATTTGTAAATTTTTCTGAAACTGAATTATCAAGATTAGTTCCAGATCCATTGTTTTTTGAAGATTTGCAATTCAGATTTGTTTCATATCACCTTGACAGACATTTACAAAACTCCATTTCATCTGAACAGACCTTTGAAGAAAGTTCAAACATTTCTGTAATTACCGAAGCTTCCCCAAGTTCAGTTACTTTTCCTCAAGCTTTTCAAACACCAGTCATCCCTTCTACTCCTCCACCCAGACCACCACCACCTATTATTCCATTACCCCTTCCAATGGCCAATAGATATGCTCTTTTACAGTTGCCAGCCAACCCTGTGGCTTTGCCTCAAGATTATCAAAGTAAGATCACACCTTTTGATGGCTCAGGTACTTACACAGCTCAACAACATACCAAAAGAATGACTGATTACTTTGAATTCTATGAAATTGACACTGATGATGTCCGAATGATAATTTTTGTTCAGGGTCTTACTGGGGAAGTTAGGACATGGTTTAGGGCCCTTGCTCCAAATAGTATTGCTGATTTACCAGCTTTGTATAGGTCATTTTTGAATAGATGGGAGAAAAAGAAAGACCCTCTTCAGATCCTATCAGAGTTTGAAAAATTGAGAAGAAGACCTAATGAAACAGTGCAAGATTACATCATAAGATTCAATGAAGCCTACAACGCTGTTCCCCAGAACCTCAGACCCCCTCCTGACTCAGTATTGGTTAAATTCCCGAATGGTTTTGACTCTGACATAGCCTATTCACTCATGGAAAGAGCCCCCCAAACCCTAGAAGAAATGCAAAGCATAGTGGTTAGTGTAGAAGCAAATCTTATAGAAAAACGAGTCAGAGCTAGGGCCGAAAGAAGAATTCCTATGAATGAAGAACCTTCAGCTTTTGAAAGAAAGCTGGATGCAATTATTAAAGGTATGGAAATATTAGGAGACAGAGTGGAGACAATAGAAAGAAAGTCTACTGGTGATAATCAAAATGTTGTGAGAAACCCAAACTTTAGAAGAAATCAGAACCAAAATATTGGAAAAAATGTCCCTGACCAAAACATCAGGCCACCTTTCCAAGAAAATTTTGTTGAAGGTTCAACTTCTGAAGAACCAACAGAGGATGTGGAAATAAATAATGTAACTGAAGACAAAAATGAACCAGAAGTTTTCCTATCTCAGGATGATCAAGAGAATCACATCCTTGAAACATTCCAAACTCATTCAGGAGAAACTTTTGATTTTAAGGAAGGCTATGACACAGCAATTTATGAGGTCCATAAACAGTACAATTTGAGAAGTAGATGGATTGATGTGCCAGAGAATAGCAAACAGAAAGCTGTAAAACAAAATGTCAAAGGTAAAATCCCTCCTATACAAAACATTCCCCCTGTACAAATTCTGTCTAGGACAACTCCTAACCCCTCAAATCCAATAATTGAAGATGTGTCTGATAACCAATCAAACAATAAACAAAAATCTAATACTTTTCCTCCTGTAGGAAATGTAGAATAAACAGTAGAAGTTAGTTCATAAATACCTTCAAATCAAAATACCACTCATGAAAAAGAGAAAAACGTTGAAGACCCAAAAAATAGAGAAAACCCAACTGTGCAAAACACTAAAGCTCAAACAGAAAAACCTTTCAATTTAGAGGTTGAAATAGGCAAACTAAAGATAGTTGTTCCTTTATCAGAACTGGCTAAACATGATGTCTATAGAAGTCAAATCAGCAAATCCCTTAACATTAACATTACTGGAATGGATGATTCAGTAAATATTCTTGATGATCAACCTAAACTACTTTTTGGCCCCGAGGTAAATGCAAACCAGAAAGCAGAGGAACTCCTCCATTTTATGTGAGCCTGAACGTTCATGACAAAATACTCCACAATGTTATGCACGATTCTGGAGCATCCCACAATTTGATGCCAAAATCTGTGATGGAAAGATTAAATTTAGACATTACCAGACCATATAAAGATTTATTTTCTTTTGATTCTAGTCAGGTAAAATGTTTAGGTTTGATTAAAGATTTGTGTGTTACTTTGGTGCAATACCCTGCGAAGTCTGTTTTGATGGACATAGTAGTGGCTGATATTCCTCCTAAATATGGTATGTTACTTTCCAGATCCTGGGGTGCTAAACTTGGAGGATCTATTCAACTAGACATGTCATATGCCACTATTTCAGTATTTGGTCAACCTAAAAGATTATATAGAGAAACCTTGATAAAGTACTTGGTGAGTAGCCATGAGAAGCTTGAAAACTTCCCTGTCTATTCAATACATTCTGATATGGATTCTTTCATCCTTTACAGTGCTGAAAATGACCTTCCAACTGAACTAGAAGCACCTGAAAAGGAAGCTACAAACAAAACTACTGTTAAAATTGAAGAGATTTCTGAAAACCAAGAAATACCAGAAAAAGCTAAACAACTAGCTCCTGTTAAGAAACATGTTAAAATAGTTGATGAAGATTATGAACATGAAATTCTGTGGCATTTAGAATTTGATGGCTCAGTAAACAAGTTAGGAGCAGGGGCTGGAATTTGGTTACATAATGTTGAAAATGATCATGTTGAAGGTCATTCTTATAGATTGAATTTTAAATGCACTAACAACATGGCTGAGTACGAAGCCCTTTTGCTAGGGCTTAAACATGTCAAAAAGTTAGGAGAAATTAGGGTATCAATCATAGGAGACTCTGAATTAATTATCCAACAGATTAATGGTGAATGTTCAACCAAATATCCCAGATTGAAACAATATAGAGAAACAGTTGTGGAAATTCTCAACACTTTCCTACAAGCTCAACTTGCCAAGATTCCCAGGAAACAAAATTTGCATGCTCACAGTATTGCAATGTTCGCTAGCACATGTAAGTTGCCTTTTGGACCTAATCATCAGTTCACAGCTGAGATTAGACATAGACCTGCTATACCGGACAATCTAATGAATTGGCAAGTATTTGTAAATAACAATCAGATCAATAGTTTTTTGACACTAGAAAATGAGTTTTCTAACAGTAATATAGATGAGGACATAACAATCAATGAATCTGATCAAGAAAAAGAACAAAAAATAGATATTTCAAGAGAGACTGCAATTCACATGCTTCACCCAACCACATTCACAGAAAAAGATATGCAGGATTTGATACAAATGGAATTCGATGAGATCATAGAAGATGAAACTGAAATCATTAATCTGAAAGATAATCATTTACCCAAAGGATTAACTCCTTTGGAAGATCATTTTGACTCAAATGACATTCCATTTAGACCCAAAATAGAACCTGTTAAGGCTAATATTGAAGAATGCAACTTAGGAACCCCAGAAGATCCCAAAATTCTTAAATTATCCAAATCTCTACCAGAAGATCAAAAGGTTAAATATGTTGAACTCTTAAAGGAATTCCAGGACGTTTTTGCCTGGAGTTATGAAGATCTTAAATCATATGATACATCCATAATTCAACACACTATACCTTTGAAACCAGATCAAAAACCTTTCAAACAAAAACTTAGAAGAATAAATCATGTTTTATTACCTTCAATCGAAAAGGAAATTAAAAGAATGTATGAAGCAGGAATTATAGCTCCTATTAGGTTCTCAGAATGGGTTTCTACTCTAGTACCAACACGGAAAAAGACTGGAGAAATTAGACTGTGTGTTGATTTAAGAAATTTGAATAAAGTTTCTTTAAAAGATAATTATCCCTTTCCTAAAATGGACCATATCTTACAAAGGGTAGTAGGATCTTCTAGGATATCTCTTCTAGATGGATTTTCAGGGTATAACCAGGTTCTGGTTCATCCCGATGATCAAGATAAAACAACATTTACAACACCATGGAGTACTTTTAAATATGTCAAGATGCCATTTGGACTCAAGAATGCAGGAGCTACATTTCAGAGAGCAATGGACATTGCTTTTGCTAAATAAATACATGATTTTCTGGTAATTTATCTAGATGATTTAACAGTTTTTTCCAAAACAGATCAGCAACATTTAAATCATCTAAGGCAAGTGTTTATAAAGTGCAGAAAATATGGTATTTCCTTAAATCCTAAAAATTCATTGTTTGGTTTGGAAGAAGGAAAGCTCCTAGGTCACATTATTTCTAAAGATGGCATTCGAATTGACCCTGAAAGAATACAAGCAATTTTGCAAATACCTCATCCCAAAAATATTAAAGAACTTCAAGCTTTCATAGGAAAGATTAATTTCTTGAGAAGGTTTATTTCCAATTTAGCTGAATTACTTAGATTGCTTACTAACATGCTTAAAAAAAATTCAAGCATTGACTGGACTGTAGAAGCCAAGCAATCATTTGAAGAAATCAAAATGGCTTTAACAAGAACACCATTTCTTACCAGTCCAAAGTTTGATAGAGATTTCATTATTTTTTCATTTGCTTCTGAACATACAATTGCAGCTGTTTTACTACAAAAGGATGATCATGGATGTGAAAAACCAATTTCCTTTTTCAGTAAAGCACTTAGGGATGCATCTTTGAAATACAATATCATGGAGAAACAGGCTTTTGCACTGGTAAAAGCAATTAAAGATTTCAGAGTTTATATATTATATTCTCATGTGATAGCTTATGTGCCTAATGTTGTAGTTAAAGACATCTTGACTCAAGATGGTATTGAAGGCAAAAGAGGTAAGTGGATAGCTACCATTTTAGAATATGATATCGAAATTAAACCAACTAAACTCATCAAAGGTCAAGGTTTGGCTCAACTCATGACTGAAACTAATTGCCAAGCCTTAGACATTAACGAACTGGATGACGAACAGGAGATGGTGACTCCACAGATCAGTCAAACTTTCTTAGACTCACCCTGGTACACTGATATCATTCATGTTTTATTAAACCTGCAAGCTCCTCCAGGGTTTTCCAGAACGAAAAGAAGATTTTTGAAAATGACATCTTTAAAATATTGTATTTTAGATTGCACTCTATTTTGGAAAAATCATGAAAGAATCTTATTAAATTGTCTATTGAAAGATGAAGCTGACAAGGCACTTAATGAATTTCATGCAGGGGATTGTGGTGGACATCTCTACTGGAAGTCAACTACAGATAAAATCTTAAGGGCTGGTTTTTACTCGCCAACCTTGTTTTCAGATGTTAAAAAAAATTTTACAACTTGTCATAAGTGTCAGGTCTTTGAGGGTAAAAGAAAGTTGTTACCTTTACCACTAAGACCAATTTCCACAGAAAGACCCTTTCAACAATGGGGATTAGATTTTATTGGAGAAATTCATCCCTCTTCTTCTGGGCAACACAGATGGATTCTTACTACCACAGATTACTTTACTAAATGGATTGAAGCTATCCCATGCAGACAAGCCAATGATTTTGTAATTATAGGGTTTTTAGAAACTAATATACTTTCCAGATTTGGCTGTCCAGAGAAAATTATAACAGATAATGCTGCTGCATTTAAGTCTAAGAAAATGATTAGTTTCTGCAATAAATATCACATAACTTTAGGCCATTCAACAGCCTATTACCCTCAGGGTAATGGACTGGCAGAATCTTCCAATAAAAGCCTTATTAATATCATTAAAAAATTATTGGAAGAAAATAAAAAGAATTGGCATAAGAAACTTACCAATGCATTGTGGGCAAACAGACTTACAACTAAGAAATCAATTGGGACCAGTCCATATGAATTAGTTTATGGCATTGAGGCAAGATTCCCATCATCTTTAGGAATTCCTGTTATGAAGTTACTTCAGGAGGCTCAAGTAGAACCAAATGATATTCAGAGAAAAATTAACCAAACAATTCACTTGCAGCAAACCAGAGAAGAAGTGTATCAACGATCCCAAGTCTTGCAGGAAAAGTTAAAGAAAATGTTTGACAAAAGAACTAAAGCAAAAGATTTTCAACTAGGAGACAAAGTCCTAAGATGGGATTCCAAGAGGGAAGATAAAGGGAAACATGGGAAATTTGATTTCTTATGGAAAGGGCCTTACATCATTCATGCCTTACAGGGGAACAACACATACTTTTTAAAGAACTTGGACAATTCAGAAGCTGAGGAAGGACCAGTCAATGGTCGAATGCTGAAGCACTATTTTGATCCTATTTACTAGGATATTCTGATTTTTTCTAACTTGTACATAATATATCTTTTTCTAATGCATTAAGTTTTGATTGGATGGTGACTTCTTGAAGTTGAAGCCCGAAGTGAAGGCCCTAAGCTTCAAAAATTTCACTATCATATATACAATAAAGCTACCAGAAGAGGGAGATTACATGGTTTAGTTTGAAGACATTTTGAGGCAACTGACCTGCTGTTCTTGACTTTTCACAAGGAAAAGCCATCCCCAAGTGGAGCCAGTGTTAGACTCCTATACCAATAGGTGTCATTTTTCATGATTGTCTTGATTGAACTATGGAATATGTTCAAACCTTTTTCTTGAGCAAAGGTGTTCCATATTCTTGAAAAAACAAAAAATCAAAAAAATTTAAAAAATGTAAAGAGGGTATACCCTAAAAGAAAAATCAAAGGGTAAGAAAAATAAATTGGTCAAGAAAATGAAAGAAATGAACCCCAAGCAAAAAATAGACCAAGGAAAGTGTGCAAATCCAAATGCCACTACTATTTCATTTGTTGCAATAAAGCAATTGTGTGTAGCTTGTCAACTTTTGCCACAATTTATGAAGGGTCAAACTGTATAAACTTGACTCATTCATGTTTCAATTTCATGTTGTAGAATAGAGAATAAATATCTGACCAAACAGTTTAATCTTGGCAGATAAGTAGATAGGTAGAGTTAATAAAAGGTACTCAACAGTTTAATCTGAGCCCTTGGATGTAATAAGGGTAGAATTAGATAGATTTACCATGTAAAAAAAAAGAAGATTGATAAGGGTTTGCAAGTCCAAATGCACCCTAATAAAGAAGAAAAAATGGTAGTGTAAAGTAGATAGGGTAGGTAGATGGTGTTGCCCAAGTTTCATGTGATGAATGATGGTGCTAAATGTGTTTAATCTTTTACTTTCATCACAAATATTGAAGCAGAAAATGCACTGGAAAATTCACAGAAAGCAAAGTCAAAATCATTAACTTCCCACATCACTTTCTCCCTAATATTTTTACTAATTTCCCCAAAGTGCTAAGGTATTTGGAGATTAAAGGGGCTCAAGGCATTTCCTTGACTTTTGGAGGGACCGGACCCTCGGCCTAATGATTAAAAAGACCTAAGTACTTGAAGTTATTTATCATTATAATCATTCACTTTTAACTTTTTCCTAAGTAAAATCCAATTTTACTTAGGAAAATCATGCAAATTTCCATAATAAACCCTCAAAATCACTTGCTATTCTATGTTTAAGTGTTGAAATTGAGATGATGTAATTTACTTCAGAAATCTTCACTTTCTTAGTTATAGTTAAGTATTTTGAGTTTACCTTGTCCTTTGTCATATTAACTTCTGATTTATTGATTAAATCCCTAGTGAAAAGACCTTATCCTATAATACATAACTCCTTCTATATAAATATCCCAAAAACCCCTCTTATTATAAATTTTGGCCAAAGTTTATTTAATCCCCTTTGTTAAATAAAAAACCCCCAATAAAAACCCTTTTGGCTAAAAAATACCCATATAAGTTATTCCCTACCCCTATGGTTGATAAATGACATTTATTTATTACCATATATTAAAAATATATGAAAAAGGTTTTTGACATATAGTTTTATATGTTTAAAACGAAAAAAAAAATAAACCTGAAGTTTTAATTTAAACTAAAACTTCGAAAATTCCCCAAACCTTCGTCACCCATTCCCTTGGTATTTTAATTTCGCCTGACACTTTAACCATAGTTTAAAAAACCCCTAACCCTGCCGCAACCATGGATAAACTATGGGATTAATTAAATCACCAGGATTAATTAATAACCATCGATTCCGCCAATCAAATGCCTCCCGGGATATTTAATTAAAGTTAATCATTGTTTAATCCCCGTCGGGCCCGCGCATTAAAACTCCGCCAATTCCTCGTCCCGTCCACCGTTAGATTGCCCCCCCGAAAGATCAACAGCCCAGGATCATTCCACTGGCCGTCTCGCGTCCGAAAGATAACAAGCGGGGGCATAGTGGTTTTGGAATAGTACTCTGACCACGTGTCAGTTGATTAATGGAATCACTGCCTCTCCACTGAATACCACCATCTCCCAAAGAGCGGTGCGGAAATTACCGCTTACCGTCTGGCCCCGGTGACGCGTCCTCCCGTACTGGATGACGTCATCCTCGAAAAAATAAAAATCCCCATTGACTTTGTAAATAAAACAAAAATCCCCATTGACTTTGTAGACCAGTGCCCAAGCATCCATCCGCCATTGACCAGTACCTATAAATTTCAAACTTCTCCATCAAACAGGTATTTATTTGATTTCTTGCTGGAACTCTTTGAAAAATCCACTTTCCTATGTTAAAAATTCGCGCCAAACTCTGAAAAAGGGTTAATAGCAGTCTATTCTAGTTCCTGCAAGTAAAATCAAAGCTCCCAGAAACAAAATTGCACCCGGTCTGTGAAGAAAACCCCGAAACTTCCATTTTGAATACACAAGAACCAAAATGGAAGCTCCGACAGCTCTGAATGTAACCCCATTAAATGCCCCTCACAGAGAGTTAGAATACTTACCATTAGTGGATAAAGACTTTTAAATTAAAGACTTAGTTTTCGATGAAAGTCCCCTTCGAAGTTATTGTCGCTGCAAAGACGATTATTCGAAGGGTATGGATGTCATTGGATTGTGGGAATCCAATTTCCCGAGATATCTTATCCCCTCAGTCTATATTTTCCCAGAAATTATCCACTACTGTCACTCCAACTATGATTCAACTCAAAGGGCAGTGTTGTCTCCTGACCAGAGTATCATTTTCCCCATCACTCCTCAAGCTATCAATACAATGCTCCATTTTGAACCTGATCAAGATCTTACTCCTTTGTCCATGGAAGAACTACTTGAAAATTCTACCAACTGTCTCCAGAAAAATTGAAATGCATTTGCCAGACTTTTATGTTACCTGAACATCAACCTAAGGGACCTCCTCCCTATGGTTTTTCCTATTTTAATAATTTAGGCAAACTCATCCTCAATATGATATCCTTTGTCATGGGTTTCAATACAAGTGAATATGTTGATGTAATAACCCTGGTATTGTTGTCTATCTTTACTCCTGGGCAACCTCCTGCAGTAAAATATGACTTTGCATCTTTCATTGCCAATAAAATCCATGACCAGTTCATGAGGCTAGATAATGAGAAAGTGTTTAAATATTCCTCAGTCATTTACCATATCATCATCTATTATCAATCAGAGAAGTTCCCTTTTCCTGTTAAAAAGCTTGATGCCAAAGGAAACCCTAGATCTGTTATATTTTGGTCTGCCATAACTCACTCTTCCTATAATTCTCCCTATTCTTATGCTGAGTTCATCGATATTTTTGTATATCCTGCAACTACCTTGTTGACTGGAATTCCCCCTCCAAGGCTCAGTAATGAGATTAAGAAGACTTTGCAGCTTTCAAGGACATATAAAGTTGGGGACTGGTATTTATACCAAAATCATTCAGTCATCAGAATATATGGATGTGAATTGTATCCATTCAGGTTGCCAAAATATGTGCCTATGAGACTTTTTGCCTTAGAATATTTCAGGCAAATGAATAATTCTGATATGATTCATTTTTGTAGTGTAAAAAAGAAAGCCCAACTCAGGATCAAAATTCAATTAGGTCCCTTCATATGCAATTCTAGGGACGCTGAGCGAGAAGCAGAAGATATACTACAAAACCGTTACAAGTTACAAAGGAGTTTCCGTTGGGTTCCTTATGATCCATTCAGTTTTATCTGTGATAAAAGAATGAAGAACAAATCATCCCCATACTTTCACCACAGGATTCCTGAAATAGAACAATATGCTAATCAAGATGAGTGGGTGGAAGGAACACTAGTTGAGCAAGATAATGAAGAAGACAATATAAACAAAATTATGAAAGATCTTGAGAAAAAGTTTGACCTAGAATCTTTTGGTCAAGTGCAGGTACCCCACATTGGCACTTCTTCAGCAGGAAATCTCCAACAGGGATTACAGGAAGAGAGTCCATCAATTGCAGTAGAGTCTAAAGGCAAAGGGAAAGAAACTGAAATACAGGTCATTGAAACTTTCATCATGGCAGAGAAACCTCAAACCTCCAAGGCACCAGATCAAACACAGGTTTCTCCTATTCAAGTAAATCATCCTGAAGTTTTAGAATTGCAAACTCCATCTAATATGGAAATAGGCAAGAAAATACAGGCTCCAGATCCTACTCCTCCCAAAGAATCCTCAGAGCTACATCAAGCTAAAAAGCAGAAACCCGATCCACTTCCAGAAGTGGAAACTATTGGTGAGATGTTTGATGATGAAAGAGAAGACAGTCAACTAACTGGTCTAGTTAGTGTAACACACACAGGTTATAAGGGAAAGGAATTACAAAAACAGTTGAGCACTGAAGTATCTTCCTTTAAACAGCCAAAAACAGATACAGGTGATATAAAGAGAACTTTCATTAATATAAAAGCAAAAAATGATCCATTGAGAATGAAGGTATATGATCAGTATCTAAGAATGGCTCCACACAATCAGGAAAGATTAATGTCAGAATTTGACATTCAACAAGGCAAAATGATGATGAGCCATTTCAAATCCAAGGTGCCAAAGCCCATGACAACATCTGATTATATTAGGACCAATTTTGAGGTCCTGGCAAAAGACATTCATCCCTTGGACCAGATAGAGTTGCATAGACAAACTGGGGAAATGATATACTCCACCCTCACTGATAAGGCCATGACAGCCCTTAGGCTGCGAGATTCTTTAAATAATACAAACACAGAGTTGCAAATTGAGAAGGCTTCTTCTCAGGCAAAAGATAAAAGAATAAAGTCTCTGGAAGAAATAATCATCGGTTTGGGTCACAATCCCAAATATATCAAAAGCATTGAGGCACTAATTAAAAATAAAGATGATGATATCGCTGCACTGAGAAAGCAGCTGAAATTGCCAGCCTCAAGGCATCCCCAGACTCAAGAAGTTTTGAAGGAAAATTCATAGGAAGAAATTATGGAGTTGCTCTTGAAAATGACTGAGCAACTGAGTGAAACAGAGAAATAATTGGAACAGGAATTAAGAGAAAAACAGGATATCATGCAAACATCCACAACAGAGATCACTATAGGTACCACAACAACAGATCAACAAACAGAGTCAGCACAGGTAAACACTTCTGGTTTAAGTTCTGGTGAATTGGCAAAACAAATGGAAAGTTTAAAACTCAGAGTCACAGAACTTCAAACCTCAAAATTGCAGCTAGTAAATCTGGAGTAGAAATATGATATGTCTAAAAAGACTGTTGCTGATAATACTAGAGAAATCAAAAGACTGGAAAAATTGGTTAAGGCTTTAGAAAGAGATCTTTCATTAGAAAAGCCTTTGAGAGAAATAAACGAAATTCTTTGGGATAATATAATTGAGACAATAAAGAGTGTTTGGTCCTTTATTCAAACGATCTTTGAACAAAATGACTTGATCAAAGTAGCTCAGGAAGAGATAGACAAAACAAGAGATGAATTAAGGGGCAGACCTGAGCAAGCCAATCAACTTATACAGTTTTTGAACACTCAGACTAAACAACAGCTTGCAGAGCTTGGAATTGATGACAGGACAGGCACTATTTTAGAAATAAAAAGAGTTTTTACCAAAAGAACTCTTATGCAAAATTTGGAAAGGAAATGCTCAGATATTCTAGAAGAAATTAATGCTTTCAAAGGAAAATTTCAGGTTTTATTGGACAATGGGTTACCCAGTCCTATGCTCTCAGAGGAAAAAATAATGGACCTGGAAACCTATGTTAATAAAATAGGTATACATGCTCATAACACAACTGCTCATTCTATCGGTTTGTCAGAAGAAACATTGCCAACAGGGAGGAATCTCTACGACAGGTTAAAGGATTTGTTTCATCTTGAGTATGAAATAAGGTATTTATTCCCAAACAGGCCTACTTTCTTCAAGTACACAGAGGCCGATGAAACATTGAGAAAGCTCAAAAGAACCATAATAGCAGACGACAAATGGTGGGAAAACCTATTGGAAATTTTGTGAAATTTATCTTCAGGTAGAGAACTTTTGTCTTTTACCATCATGTAAAGGATAAATAATGAGCACAGGTTAAAGAGTACCAGTTGGGCAGTTGAAAGAGTATCAGTAGAAACGAAGAGTATCAGACAAGCAAAAGAATTACTCAAAGGGATAGCATCGAGCCCTATTATAGCACCTGCCTCCAGCACATCCTCAAAAGGAGGAAACAGCACACCAGCAATTACTTTTTGTCCTATCTACGAGACCATTTGTCTCCTTTTTATTGTAACTTATTCATTAGTCACCCTAGATTATTTGCTAGGTTAGTGTGAGATATTTTCAATCATTTTTTGTATAAATAAACCCTCAAAGAAAGTATTGAGGGTGGATTCTACTACTTCGCTGTGACATTGATGTTTTTGGAATAAAAGCGTTTTGGAGAAATTTATTTGTGGCTTACTGGATGACAATTTGAAGCTCAAGACTTTTTGCAGGATTCATGTGTCGGACTGCAGTTCAATAAGTCTTTCTATCCTATGTTTTAAGTTTTATATTTGTCTATAATATCATTGTGTCCATTTCTGAATACTTGACATAAAAGAATAACTCAGAATTTACTTAATTTTACTTTGAGTTCAGTTGTGATTATTCTAAATGTTTTCCTCTAAATTAGTTATAAGCAACGAATTCTTAATTGCTCTTGCTTCGCTAATTTAAACATTTTGGTTACTATAGTAAAGAATTCTTCACTGCTCTTTATTTGTAATCATTCCATTTCTTTCTTTTGAACATGGTGAAATATTCTTAACTGTCTTTCATCCCTTCAAACCGCCAAAATTCGGCCTGTATTGAGAGAAACGCAGGGTTCTTTGAGCACGATTTTTTCAGTTCTGTTGTTGCGCCCGTCCTCCAAGTCTCAGCTGCAAAGCCAAATTCGCCTTGCTCTTGTTGAAATATTGTTGCAAATATATTTTCTGGATGATCAAGTTGTTGTGAACAATCCAATATTGTTATGGGAGATCATATTTTCTATTTAATTTCTTCTCCTTCTGATTATAAAAGGAGAAGCATGTATTGCTATGAGGGAGACTTTTCTTGTTGTAATTTGCAGAATTGTGCATCGACTCTTGTTAAGAGAGTACGAGTTGTTTGTAAACATTATCCATGCCTGATTAATAAAGGAGTTTGTTCTCGTTCCATTTCTCAAACGCTAGAGTAAGGCGTAGCAGCGTTTCACCGGTGGTTGAGGGCCCGACCCTAGTGGAATCGTTCTGATGTTTGTATTTCTATCCTTTTATTTCTGTTGTGTGAAGTGTGTTTAATATTTGTTTCAATTACAGAATTGGTTTATTGTTGTTAGATCAAGTACAAAGTCATTGCTAATTCATTCTTTACAAGAAACACATTCATTGATCAGTGATCTTGTTATCATTAAACAGCTTTGCTTTCTGTATCTGATTCAGGTTGCTGTTCATTTAATTTATGATTTGTTATGATTAGCTGTTGCGTAGTGATTGACTGTCGACAGGACTGAAGCGTGAAGAATTAGTTGTTTGATCACATCAGAATTGTAATTTTTGTTCATTTTATACTGTTGTTTCATTTTCTGTTCATTGTTTATTTACAGCTTTCGATTTGCAAATAGATGAGTTATAGTTATATGCTGTTGTTCATTTCCAGCTTTCGTTTCCTTTAAATTGCTTTCATTGAATTTGCTTTTGTTTCGACTGCTTCAAGATCTCCAACTGTAGAGGATAGAGGTTATTGCTCCAAGTCCCCAGATTGGTTATCTTGCATCGATTTCTAAGGGAAAGAGTTACTGCCACTGCATCCCTGATCGATGTTTTGCAAGATTGATGTAGTTTAATCTTTCCATTCATGTCACTGTAATTAGGTTTCTTTTCAAAGCATTTGTTATTTTCGCATTTGATATTCTGTACTACATCTTCACAACATTGCTCTTGGATGAATTGCAGTCTCAGACATAATACACTCTTGAAATAAAAATTCGCTCCTGGATTGATAATTAATGTGAGATAAATAGGTGTTAAAAAGATACATTTTTATACCTCGACATTTTGGCGTCGTTGCTGGGGAGAGTGTATGTTATTTAGAAGGAGTGATGCACATTTGACATTTTTCTGCTTGGAAATAATTGGGTTTTAAAGACGGAAGGTGAGAACCTACGCACTGAGCAAGGAACATACTTGCTCACTGCCCGCTTCACAGCAGAATTGGGTAAAAAAAAATTTAGGTAGGAATGAAGGCTTGTTGTTTTAAATGACTAAAAAATCTAAACAAGACAAAATTCCTCCCAAATCTAAAAAACCTAAGGGGCTGATGACCCTTGGGAGAACGAACTTTATTGACAAAATTCTTAAGAAAACTGAATCTCAACCATCAGTAGGACTTAGGAAAGTTATTTCTAGACAACCTACTACTTCCCTTCGGGCCACAGAGTCACCATCTGTAGCCTTTGCTGAGGTACATAGCCAAACAGAAGAGACTAAGCAAGATTATCAAGAAATTGAGAATTTTTGCCCAATTTTTTTTACAAGAAGGGAAGTTGGCTTCTCATACCCTACTATTTATCAACATGCATTTTTCAAATTTGAGTATGTATAGAGGCCTTATTTTGGAAATGGCTCCACTCGAAATACGCTTATACATAAGCATATTCAATTCTCAAAGAAGAGTAGGATAGTGGAGAAAATAAAATAAATAAGGAAATAAACACATTTTTATTTTTTATTTTTGTAAAAATAGTTGTTTCTTTATTACAACATGCTGTGAAAATCAACATTGATGATAAATATTCTAATTTATTTGTGTATGTAGATGAATTATATTGCAAATAAAAATTCTACAAACACTCATATTCATTTTTATCATCAATATGAAAAAATTGTTCGAATATCATTTTTTTGGCTTGCGGGCTTGATGAAATTTCTGAAAACAAAGTTGGGAAAGTCATGTTTTGGGGGACCAAAAGTGAATATTTTTAAAACTTGTTTCTATGGTATATTCCTCTATGAATCTAGTTTACAACGCAATTTGAATCACTCAATTTCAATATCGTATGAGGAATTTATGACCAAAATACTGACTGCCTATCATAAATCAGCACTCTTGAAACTCTGTTTTCTCGGTTGTTCCTTAACATATTTGACCCATCAATTCTTCTTGTATTCAAAACCTGTTTCTATTGGAGATCAATAAATGGATCTACTTCAATCTCCAATTTGAATAGATTCAATCTGCTATCAAACGAAAAATTTATGCTTGAAATATCAACTGTTGGTCTGAGCTGGAAAATCGAAAATGACTCTATTAGGCAAGTTGTTCTAAGAAAATTTAACATACCATTACATGGAATTTTTAAAACCTGTTTCTATTGTAGATAAACATTTAAATTATCTCTCATTTGGTTTTGGAATCACTTGAATCGAACAAAAAACAAAGAAGTTATGATTGAAACACTGCAGGTTAGCATGATTGGCCACTGCTCTTCCGCAGGTAATAAATTAATTTTACTTTGTCCATGGATTTGTTCTATAGAGTAACTACTTGTTAGTTTTTTGCATAATTCTTGGATTATGGGAGCCCGATCACCTCTCTTTCTCCATGATTTAATGTTTTATTGCAGGGAGACACTCGTTTTTTTGCAGGTCTTAGCAGAACAAAGAAGGTCAATTTATGGACGAGTGATTCTTGAAAGAAATTTTAGTAAAACAAGGGCATTTCATCCAGTTCATTACCTAACAGATTCATAACAAGAAGAAATGAGGAATTGGTTTCCATTTGAATATTCATGTCACTGCTGCCAAACATTTTTCAAGAGATCATTTTTTTCCATTAATAGATTTGATATCCTCTTAGAAATAACATCATAGTTGTTGTAACTTAATAAAATTGTTGTTTTTTTCTGATTTCTTTTATGTTTTTTTTTGTTTCAGGTGTTAATATCTTCAAATTATAATTTCCTCTCCAATGAAAATTGAACAATAAGGACCCCACCATGCAAGTTTCAATTGCAGAAGGCAATTCTTCAGTAGCAGCAATTCTGTAAAAAAAAATTCTTGAAACCTGTATATAAACTTTCCTTTCTATTTGATTGGATTTGCTTGGCAATAGATTGCATATTAGCTTTGTTTTTTCCTCTACTTTTTTTTCCTTTTTGTTTTGTTGTTCTTTTAAAAAAGAACAACATTTTTGTTGCATGTTTTTGTTGTTCCTTTCAAAAGGAACAACACTGCTTGTTTTTGTTGTTCCTTTCTAAAGGAACAGCAGTTTTGATGTTCCTTTCAAAAGGAACAGCACCGAATGTTCTTGCTGTTCCTTTCCAAAGGAACAACATTTTCGCAGTTTATTCTTGTTGTTCCTTTCCAAAGGAACAGCATTTTCGCAGATTGTTTTTGCTATTCATTTCCAAAGGAACAACACTTTTTGAGTGCATTTTTCTTATTTTTTTAAACAACATTTTTAGAACTTTTTTTAAATTTTCATGACTTTTTTGAAAGGAAAACATACAATTTATGGAAGGACATACAAATTAAAGCTTATTGTAATCAGCAAATCAAAATAAATCATCATTTTTAAGAAAGTTGTTTAGTAATGATAAGAAAAAAGGAAAAGGGGACATAATCAATAACATGATTTTGTTGTCTTATTACCACTAAATTCATATGATCGATTATATTTATCATGTTGGTTTTTCTCATATTTTATAACTTTCTTTGATTTTTACTTATGGAGTAGGAGCAAGGGCATATTTTGTTTCTATTGAGTTATTCAAACTTCTTCCACCATCCCTACTCTTAAGGAGTGCTGAGCCATCCTTTATGAATAAATAGGAAAGTGCTACATGAAAAGAAAAATATTTACATATTTCATTAATAATTTTATAATTTGGCAGATGGAGGATAGGGGGTCTCATCAAGAGCTGGCCTACCATGTTCATAAGGAAGCAAGTGAAGTGGCATTCCCATCATGGCTACCAAACCAGGGATATGGTCCAATGGACAATTGAAAAAAATTAAGAAGTCCTTGGAACAGGAGGTCTCATCACGAGCCGACCTGCCCACTTTTCACTTCTTCCCAGTGAATGGCATTGTGATTTATCTGGTCACCAAGCCAGCACAATGGCCTCCGTTATGACAATTAGCAAGCACTTCCTCAGCATAAATAAAGGACAATGGTTCCAAGGATGAAAGAACAACTCTATCAAGGTTATGGACACCTGTGGGCAACAGAGCTCTACTGATGGTATTGGAGTCACATTTATACACATCAATAGTAATATTAAACCCTTTTTCCTATATCTCTATTTAAATATCAGATGAAAGTATGAATCCTTAACCTTTGATTTCGAACCTATTATACATGAAAATCATCATAAATCGATCACATTAGTTCAAGTGGGTAATAATCGCATTTGTACTTATGTTTATCTTAAGCTGTCCCTTCTCCTTATCCTTGAATCATTACAAAACGCTTCTATATCTGTTTACGATTTATCACATGCATGGATTTCAGTAATGCGATAATTTGTTGATTTTATCATAAGTATGTATGCATTTCCATGCTGTACAATTGTTGTGCAATACGCTGCTCTTCTATTTTGCTGATTTGCTACAATATTGATACTGCATTTTTACAGAATTTTTTCTGCTTGAACTTTTTTGCATGCATCTTATCTGTTTCCATTCCAAACTGAAACTGTGGATTCAAGAAAATTGTATACAGAATTGTGATTTGTTTACAGGAGAACAACAAATATGGGGGAAAATTATATTTGCAGCATGATCACACTATTGCAACTAAACAGCAAAGGCTCGTGAATGCACACAATTCTTCAGACATGATGTGCTTGCATGGCTTCTACCTTTTGCATCACTTTCAATATTCGCTCAGCCTACATCAGCTTCAACAAAGGCCAGTCACTACATGTCATTCCACATTTTTTCGGAGGTAACACTTGAGGTAAAATAGCATAATTTTCTGATTTATTATAAATTTAGGAGAATTTCATGAAAATCCATTGAGCATTATGTATCATTATTCATTCCATATCTTTACCACTTCCCATTTTTTTTTAGACACGTCTCATCTTTCAGTTTGGGGGAGTGTTGATTTCCTTCATTTCTTTCTTGTGACCATGTCGCTAATATTCTTTATCATCTATGGATATTCTTATTCATTCTCAACACCTCCCTTCTTCCATGTTGTTTTACACCAAGCATCGATATTAACAGATGGTAGCAACCACCTCTCTTTGTTTTCTAGCATCGCATGAGGACATGCTAATTCTTCAGTTGGGGGGGAATTGCTACACATGATGAATGTTTTTCTACTCTCTTTCTCGTTTAAGGCATACAATTTCATTTTTATACAGTGTAGAAATTGATTCGCATATATCTTCAAAACTATGAACTGAATTCTTGTGATTTCTGGATAACAAAGAGGTATCATTAAAATACACAAACTCAGATAATTTCACACTAAATCAGTTCATAAAATTTCGAAAATTATGCACTATTGAAGCAGAATTGTAATTGTTGTTCATTTTATACTGTTGTTCCATTTTATGTTCATTGTTTATTTACAGCTTTCGATTTGCAAATAGATGAGTTATAGTTATACGCTGTTGTTCCTTTCCAGCTTTCGTTTCCTTTAAATTGCTTTCATTGAATTTGCTTTTGTTTCGACTGCTTCAAGATCTCCAACTGTAGAGGATAGAGGTTATTGCTCCAAGTCCCTAGATTGGTTATCTTGCATCGATTTCTAAGGGAAAGAGTTACTGCTACTGCATCCCTGATCGATATTTTGCAAGATTGATGTAGTTATATTTCCATTCATGTCACTGTAATTAGGTTTCTTTCCAAATCATTTGTTATTTTCGCATTTGATATTATGTACTACATCTTCACAGCATTTCTCTTGGATGAATTGCAGCCTCAGACAGAGTACACTCTTGAAATAAAAAGTCGCTCCCGGATTGATAATTAATGTGAGATAAATAGGTGTTAAAAAGATACCTTTTTATACCTCGACAAACATTTTGGTTGTTTGTTTGGTTTTAAAGTTTCCATTTTTGGTTAGTATTTTAGTAGAAAATATTTAAGCAAGCATGGAAGGAATATAGAGAGGATCAGGTATAGTGAACATATTGGTTGTTTGTTTGGTTTTAATTTTATAATACAAATAATACCACATGATGTTATTGTTAATAATGTTAAGCATGTTAACACTTTAAGCCCGCAATCAAGCTAAACACCAATTTTGTGTATGAGATTTTCTTGTTTGTGGAACAAAGGATCCACATCTATTTAGTGATTTGACTATTAAACTATGCAGAGGTGTACATACTCTACCCCCTTTTGATTTGAACATATGACCCCTTAAGAGGAAATGCATGCTCTTAACCATTAAGCTCACTCAAAAAATTTAAGTACATGTAACACCACAGGGCACTCATACAAGGTACCCAATACCACCATCGCTGAAACTTTTTCACTAAGTCAAGTGTACCTAGCAATTGCAACATTAAATTTGACTAGGAAAATTCTGATGATCCA
Organism: Pinus albicaulis; assembly: GCA_034641835.2. Taxonomy (NCBI): domain Eukaryota; kingdom Viridiplantae; phylum Streptophyta; class Pinopsida; order Pinales; family Pinaceae; genus Pinus; species Pinus albicaulis. The sequence goes on along the minus strand of CM076583.1, from coordinate 694,595,644 downwards.
ACAAGAAAACTCACATGCTTTCCTCCCCTAGCACCTAGGCCTATGTCTAGACTTTATGGACAAGGGTACAAATACCTAACTAGTTCTTAGTGATTTATATGTATTTTAAACAAAAAAATTCCATATCCAAAGTAAATTATAATTCCTATTATTATTATTTTGTGTTATCCAAACTCTTAAGCCACCATCATTTGGCCTCTACACTTGTTCACATAATATGCTCTCTTCATTCCCCTTCATCGCAACCAACATCTTGATATGGTTTCCATTTATGTTGATTTTGGTCATTGCCTCTACATCTGCCTACTAAACTAACGATCTCATGTCATCTACAGGCAAGTCATCCATGCACTACTCTAGGCCCCTTTGTGGCTTGACCAAAATTTATGGTGCTTTCTTCACTAACTAGTAATTTCTCCTTTTCATCCCTTTGTTGGTTGTTGCCACGGCCCCACGCTTTGATGCCTTAATATCACCATAGGCATTGTGCGCACTAGCGATATTTCATCATAGTTATGCAACTCCTCTAACCCGAACTACACCTAACACTTCAACACTTACCCATTTTTTCATTCAAGTGTTCTTATGTTCAATTATGCAGTGTAAAATAATTTCATTTAATTTTACAATTTTGCGATAACATCAACTTCAACATAAAAGTGTCATATCAAATCAATTAAGCTTCAACACATGTAAACAACATTTTACATGGGAGCGGGAACTCCCAGCAATCCCCCAAACTTATTTTATTAAACTACTTCAATAGTTTACAACAACAATTTACATTATACAATGGTGTGGTATTTTCCTAGTCTAGGCCAGCAAACTTGTCCACCCAATTTACCTAAGTCATGTAGCATCACCTTGCACTTTTGACCTGCCCAGAAACCCCAAATTATTCACCCCAACTAGAAACCAACAAACCTCCTAGTCATGCAGGCTCATTGGGCGAGCGTCACCTTGCCCCGTGATTTCCTTTGTTGCGTCCTACTGCGATGTGCGATCTTGTTTTGTTTCTGCGATATCGTGGTCATGCCCCTTCTTGTGTGATGAGTTTTTGCAATCTTCCTTTTTCTTGGTCGAACTTGCTTCTTCCTTGTTCAAATACCTTTCCATTATATTTATATGCATTCTACATCTTTCTTTTTCATGGGTCAATGCCCCTTCATTCAACGAGTCGACCCTTCAATTTTCATGGGCGTGCCCCTCGGGCCAACCTACCTGTGGGTGTGCGAGTGCCCCTTTGTTGGGTAGGAACAACCCTTCCTAGCGCTTCACCTGTTGTGCACTGCACACTGCCACTCGTTGACACTACTATGTCGTTCACTTCATGTTGTATTTCCCCTCAACTCGCCCTCATGCCCTCCCTTGCCTTGTCCACTACGTTTTGACCATTTTGATGCCTGGGTGCCCCACCTTGGGTACAGGTGCACTCATGGGCGTGATCCTACCGAGTTGGGATGTTGTTGTGTTGTGCACACACTCTCTCCCTTATGCGCCCTCCGCTCTGCCATGTTGTTTTGTGTGGGAGGGTGCACCCATAGTGACGTGCCCGTTATGTCTTGATCGACGCCTCGCCTTTGTGCGGGTGCATTTAGAGCGCACGCCCCTCCAACTCATGCATGTTTCCCCCCTGTGGAACTGGGCACCCCTCCTCCATGTGGGCGCGCTTATCGTGCCTCCATGTTAGTTTTTCACCACTCCAAGTGTGTGTGGGCAATCATTGGCACCCGTTGGCCTTGGTGCCAACTCAGGGTCCTAACATTCTCCCCCACTTTAAAAAGGTTGTCGCCCTCGACAACACCATCTTATCAAACTCCTTCGCCAAGTCTTCTATCCTCATCGCAATAATAATATAGCTTCACCTATGACCTACTCCATTCCCATAACTTGTTTCACCCCTGCAAGAACATCATGTGTTGGATCCCCTTGTGTTGGTAACTAGTTGGATAGCTAATCCAACCATAGTGCCTCCTCCAGAAGAATGGATGCATCTTGGAATTATCGTAATTTTCATCACATATTATTGTCATACGATCCTCCATCTTCTTTTCAATTGTCGTATTCTCATGAGTTCAAAGGGCTCTCATTTCCTTAAGAAGTTGAAAATGAGCCCAAATCGGTCTAAGTTCAGAAAGAGGGTGGCGATAGGAAGGTTGATGCCTCTCCAGTCCCATCTTCATCTTGCTCCAACATCTCAATCCGAGTGTCCAAAACTTCATCTTCTAACTTCTGCATATATGGTTCATGGTCCTCCTTTCTTTGGTTCTTTAATTCTGCAACTTTACAATCTATTGTGCAAGCTTCCATTGCCTCTAGCTCCCCTTGTGTTGGTAACTAGTCGGATAGCTAATCCAACCATAGTGCCTCCTCCAGAAGAATGGATGCATCTTGGAATTATCGCAATTTTCATCGCATCTTGTTGTCATACAATCCTCCATCTTCTTTTCCATTGTCGTATGCTCATGAGTTCAAAGGGATCTCATTTCCTTAAGGAGATGAAAATGAGTCTATCTTCGGTCTAAGTTCAGAAAGAGGGTGGCAATAGGAAGTTTGATGCCTCTCCAGTCCCATCTTCATCTTGCTCCAACATCTCAATCCAAGTGTCCAAAAATTCATCTTCTAACTTCTACATATACGCTTCATGGTCCTCCTTTCTTTGGTTCTTTAATTCTGCAACTTTACAATCCGTTGTGCAAGCTTCCATTGCCTCTAGCCTGTCTGTCAAATGCAGCACACTATCTGAACAAAAATTTCTAACTTCTGTCTGTTCCATGATTTTTGCCTCTGTTCAGTTCAACCTATCATAGACTTGTTTTTTTCACCGATCCTTCTCACAATCACCATTGTTTTCTTATACTCGCTCTTTGTGACTCCCATGGTTAGAATACTCAACGGTTCTTCCTCCCTTCCATTGTATATGAACCACTTCTTCAAATTTGGCATAATCAATGACTCATAATGTTTCATGAATTCCATTCCCAAAGCTACTTCATAATAATCCATACGAACAATTGTGATGTCAAATTTTCCTCGCCATTCATCAGTTCTCACTTCCACATTTTTTGCAATCCCAATGACTTGATTTAGTGGTGAATTCAGTACTTTAAGATGTAATTTTGCTGGAAAAAACTTTAGTCCAACCTTCCTTGTCTCCTATTCTCGCATGAATATGTGGGTCACTTCATTGTCCACTATAGTGAGAAATGCACCATGCCCAACTTTCATCTTAACATACTCCATCTTGTGCCTCTCAGGATCATGTTTTGGGACAGCCTTCGTCGTTGCTACAACACCCAAAATATGCATCACAACAATTTTTTTTTTCTCTTCTTTCTTATTTCCATCTGACTGCATAATGGTCGCGACAATTGGTCTCAAAGGAGAGTTCTTTGCCACATGGTCCTCCAACAATGTTACCGATGAAATAGGTAACCGCAATGTTACCTACTTTTTTTTGGTAGCATAAAAAGCACCCGATTTTGAAAAGTGGTGATGCAGAATCACCATTTTTTTTTTTGGTGCACATTCTTGACACTCTAAAATTTTTATTTATGAAGTATGAATATTTGTTTTAAAATGTTAGCGATTTTCATGCTAATTTTGAAATGTATTGATGCAGCGTCAACTTTTTTTTTTTTAGAGCAGTGATTTTCATGCTAGTTTTGAAACGTATTGATGCTGCATCAACCTTTTTTTTTTAGAGCAGTGATTTTCATGCTAATTTTGAAACGTATTGATGCTACATCAACCTTTTTTTTTAGAGCAGTGATTTTCATGCTAATTTTGAAACGTATTGATGCTGCATCAACCTTTTTTTTTAGAGCAGTGATTTTCATGCTAATTTTGAAACGTATTGATGCTGCATCAACCTTTTTTTTTTAGAGAAGTGATTTTCATGCTAATCTTGAAACGTATTGATGCTGCATCAGCCTTTTTTTTTTAGAGTGGTGATTTTCATGTTGGTAATAAAACACAAAACTTAGATAAAAATATATATATATATAAACAATAAAAAAACCAATAAAAATGTAAAAAAAAAACAAAAATAGCTCATAAAAATAAAAAATTTAAACAAAAATAAATAAATAAAACAAAAATATTTGAAAATTATATCAAAGGAAATGACAAAATTTGAAGAAAAAAAACACATAATTTAAAGAAAAAAAACAAAAATTGACCAAAAAAAAAAAATCAAAAACATTTTTTTCTAACTTATTTAAAAAAACAATATATTAAAAAATATATATGTATTTTAAAAAAAAAATTCAAAATAATTAAAATTACAAAATTAAAATTTAGAAAAAAAAAATAAAAAATAAAAAAAAAATTTAAAAATTTAAATTAAAAATAATAATAATAATAAGAAAACAAATACAAATTTTAAAATTTAAAAAAAAAAAAAAAAAAAAAAAAAACCCCTATCATTGAAAAACAAAAAAAATGAAAAAAACCACGTGCAAATAATTAAAAAACAAATATACATAAATTTAGTGTTTTTTTTTTTTTTTTAATGAAACCATTTATAGATTTTAAAAATGAAAAACTAAATAAACGAAAAAATTAAGAAAAACAATTAAATTAAATTAAAATTTAAAAATTTTAATAAATAAATTTTAAATTTTAAATTTAAAAAAATAATTATTCTATAATATTAAATATAAAAAAAAATTAAACAAATTGAATTTAAAATAAAAAAATTGAATTAAAAAAATAATTTTAAATTTTTTGAAATTCAAATTTAAAAAAAAAAAAAAAATTTAAAAATAAATATTAAAAAATAAATAAATAAATAAATAAAAAATAAATAATAAATCAAATAAAAAATAGATGTATATATATATTTTAAAAAAAAAAACGAATTTTATTTTAAATAAAAATATTAAATTAAAAAAAAAAAAAAAATTGAAATTAAAAAATAAAAATAAAAAATAAAAAATAAAAATAAAAAAAAATCAATTAAAAAACAAAAGTGGTGGTGGTGGGGGTGCGACCCGCCCACTGGCCGGAATCGACCCTCCGCCCGTCAAGGGCAGGGAGGCCGGCTGGGCCGCCCCCGTGGCGCCGCCCGGCCGGCCACTGGCGCCCAATGGGCGGGCTGCGCCCCCACCACCACCACTTTTTTTTTTTTAAATTGTTTTTTTTTAATTGATTTTTTTTTTTTTTTAAATTACAAAATATTATTTTTTTTTTAATTATTTAAAATAAAATTCGTTTTGTTTTTATTTTTTTTAATTTTATTAATTTTTTTGTTTCAAATTTATTATTATTATTATTATTTTAATAATTTTTATTAAATTTTGCCTATTTTTTTCTATTTAATTGATTTTTTTTTTTTAATTTCATAATTTTTCTTTGTTATTAACTTTTACGTTTAGTTTTTTAATATAATTTTATAAAATTCAATAAATTTTATATATATTTTTTTAATTTATTTCGATTTAATATTTTTTTTAAATGTTTTACTTTTTTTTTTTCTTTTTTTTTTTGTTAATTACATAAAATTTTTATATTTTTTTATTTCAATTAAAATTGTGCATTTAAAATTAGATTTTTTTTTTTAATGAAACTTAATTTTTTTAAATTAATTTTTTTTTCATTTTATTTTTTTAAAATTTTTTTTTCTTTTTTTTTTCAATTTTCCATTTTTAATTGATTTTTAAAGTTTTTAAAATTTTTCGTTTAACAATATTTTTTTTTCTTTTATATTTAAAATTTATTTTTTCTTTCAAAATTTATTTGTTTATTCATTTATTTATTAAAATTTAATATTTTTGTTTTTAAATTTAATTTGTTATTTTAATATTAACTTTTTTTTTTTTAAATTTAATAAAATTTGATGTATATACCTATTTTAATTTAAGTTCATATATATATTTTATTTTTTTATAATTTAAATTTAATTTATTTTTTATAGTTTATTTGTTTTTTTAATATATATTGTTTTAAATTTAATATTTTCATTGTATTTTATTTTTATTTTTATTTTTAATTAATTTTTCTTTTTTTTCCTTTTAATTTGAATAGTTTTTTTTTTTTAATTTTTAATTTTTAAATTTATTAAAATTTAATATATTTCTTTAAATTTAATTATTTGTTTTAAATTTTTTTTCTTTTTTTTTTAAATTTAATAAGCATTTTCTTTTTCTTTTTTAAATTTAATTTCTATATTTTATTTTTTATAATTTCCTTCTTTTTTTAACTAGTTTTTTTTTTTTAATTGAATATTTTTATTTTGTTTTTATTTTTATTTTTTAATTTCTATATTTTTTAAATTTTAATCTTAAATTTTTTTTTGTTTATTTTTTAATTTTTTTTTCCTTAAATTTTAGGTTTTTTTTAATGATTGAATTAAAATTTTTACTTTGTTTTTATTTTCATATATTTTTAAATTTTAACCTTTTAAATGTTTTTATTTTTTAAATTTATTTTTTTCTTAAATTTTAGGTTTTTTTTTAATGTTTGAATTTTAAAAATTAAAAAATGTTATTTCTATTTTTAAAAATGCCAAAAGTATGACACATTTTTTTTTTTTGTTATTCCAGCATCAACTGGTTTTGTTTTGAGGGTGTTTTTTCAATTCCTTTTTCAAGAAACAATTTTGTTTTTACCATAATTTTATAAAATGTTGAAATTTGACCTTCAAAAAAAACGAAGTGCGTTCTGGAATACACACTTTTTGTTTTTGGGGTGTTTTTTCAATCCTTTTTTCAAGAAACAATTTTGTTTTTACCATAATTTTATAAAATGTTGAAATTTGGCCTTCAAAAAAAACCAAGTGCGTTCTGGAAGACACACTTTTTTTTGGGGGGGTGTTTTTTCATGTTTTTTGAGACTTTTTGGGCTAGAGTTCTCGTTTTGAGGTCAGGTTACCTATTTGATCGGTAACAGTGTTCTCCTCACACAACCAACACTTCAATGGTTTCTTCATCTTTGGTTTTACACTTGCCTTCGCTTCATATTCCTTTGAAGTCTTCTCCTTTTTCTTGTCCGACTTCTTCTTCTTGTATTCCACTCTTTCTTCGTGATGGTCAACCAACTAGTCAATAGAAGAAAATTACTCCTCAAGTGTCTTGATCTTCTGTCACTTTACCTCATTGTAAGCCCAAGGTTTCAATCGAATAATGAAGTTGGAAACCTTGTCTTTCTCCACCATGTTGGGAACTCCAATATCACACTAGAAAATTCGCTCTAATAAGTTTTTAGACTCCCGATTTGCATGATATACTTAATATTTGTACGATAATTCCACATTTCATCTTGTGGGCTAAAGTGAGCCAACAATGTGTCCTTCATTTCTTCCCAAGTCACAATTTATTTAGCATCGTCATGGGAAATTTGATCAATGCTTCTTCTGCACCACATCTTGGCATCCTTCGTTACGAATTTTGCAGCAGCCTTCACCATCAATTCCTTAGAGGCAAGAACTAATCTCTCAAGGAACTACTCTATGACCCATAGAAATTTTTCATGAGTCTTGGTGCTCCTTACTCAATCGTACGAATCAAGATCCTTTATTTTGATGTGGGCAGCTCCGCTAATTGACCCTTGCCCAATTGTTTTCTTCAAAATAAAAAAATTATTCAGAGCTTCAGGAAGTCTCTTCTGTAGTTTTGTGATCTCTTCCATTCCTTGATCTCTAGTAGCTTCAAGCTCCTTCACTTTTTTCATGGTTTGATCATACCTCCACTCAAGCTATTCATATTGCACATTAAGTTCGTCATGACTTGTTTCTGCCTCAACGATCTTCTCTTCTAATTCAACATTATTTTCCTTGAGTCTATCATCAAATTCTGCAAACTTCATTCTCAATTCATCCACTTCGTCCAACACAAAGTTACGACCATAAACTACCAACTCTCAACTCTGTCGCACTGTGTTCAACTTGACCCTAAATTGGCTCATCTCTGCCCCTGCTAACCCAGAATTTAACGTATTTTTTCCTTTAACTTTTTTCAATGCCCACCTTCACAAATTAGGCTCTGATACCAACCGTCACAGCCCCACGCTTTGATGTCTTAAGATCACCGTGGATGTTGTGCGACACTATTCAGATTTCTTCGCAATTATACAACTAATCTAACTCGGACTATGCCTAACACTTCAACACTTACCTAAATTTTTCACTCAAGTGTTTTTATGTTCAATTATGCAGCGGAACTAAACTTGATTCAAATTTACAATTTTGTGATAACATCAAATTCAACATAAAAGTGTGATATCGTAGTAATTAAACTTCAACACATGTAAACAACATTTTAGATGGGAGGGGGAACTCCCAACAATTCACCAAACTTCTTTTATTAAACTGCTTGAATAGTTTACAACAACAATTTACAATATAAAACGGTGTGGCAGTTTCCTTGTCTAGTCCAGAAAACTTGTCCACCAATTTCCCCAAGTTGTGCAGCTTCGCCTTGCACTTTCGACCTGCCCAAAACCCCCAAAATATTCACCCCAAGCAGAAACCAACAATCCGCCAAGTCATGCACGCTCATTGGCGAGCCTCATCTTGCCTTGCACTTCCTTTGTTGTGTATTTATGTTGTGTGCGACTTTCATGTGTTTCTGCAATATCGGAGACTCGCCCCTTCTTGTGCGACCTGTTTTTGCAATATTCCTTTTTCTTGGTCGAACTTTCTTTTGCCTTGGTCGAATGCCTCTCCCTTATATTTATATGTGTTCGACATCTTTCCTTTTCATGGGTTAATTCCTTTTCATTCAACAAGCTAACCCTTCAATTTTCATGGGCGCCCCTTGCTTGGTGGGCATACCCCTAAGTTCGACGTGCATGTGGGTGTCTGGTCGCCCCTTCGCTTGGCGAGCGTACCCCTGCCTGGCACTCCATGCTACCTCTCATCATGGTTATTGTTTCATTCACTTTGTGTCATGATTCCCCTCAACTCGCCCTCGCACCCTCTCTTTCCTTGTTCATTATGTCTTGCCTATCGTGACGCCCATGCGCCCCACCTTGGGTGCAGGCATAAATGTGGGCGCGGTCTTATTGACTTGGGTTGTCATCGTGATGTGCACGCCTTTTCCATGTTGTGTTGTGTGGGCGAGCACTCCCATTGTGGCGTGCTCGCTATGTCTCACCTAGCGCAACATCCGGTGCCTCGGATTCGTGCGGATGTGTCTAGGGCGTGTGCCCCTCCAATTCATGCATCTTGCCCATGTGTGGACCTAGGCACCCATCCTCCATGTGGGCACGCTTGTCGTGCCTCCAGGTCATTTTTTCACCACTCTAAGTGTTCGTGGGTAGTCATGGGCGCTCGTTGGTCTTGGTGCCAACTCGAGGTCCTGACAATTGTGATACCACTCATTAATCATTAAAAATATGCTAGAAGAAAGATAATTATAAAGAAAATACACATATAAACCATGTACATATAATTTAACCTCGAAAATCCCAACGGGGAAAAACCATTTAACAATAATCATATTATTATCTTTGTCTTAAAGTTGTCTAATACCCTTTCATGGTCTAAGTGAGCCAATCTTATGCTTAACAGTGGCAAATTGCAGTAGAGAATATTTAAGGTTTTTAAAAATCTTTAACTACAAATAATACCATCATAGATCTACCTTAACCCTGGATCTACCAAGCACCGAGAGGGATCAAATCTCTTTTCACTCTGAACGAGGTTTGCACCTCAATGGATTTGATCCATCTAGGCGCTTCATAGATCTGAAGTTAAGATGGATCTAGATTGGTTATATATATATATATATATATATATATATATATATATATATATATATATATATATATATTAATGTAATTTGAGTTAGTCAAAATATTTTAACTTTTAATAATTATATTTATAAATTATATTTTTATATTTTGTTTATTTTTTAAATTTATTTAAATTTATTTTTATTGTTATATAATTTGACCAAGTTGAAATGTTTACATAACATCACATGACATAACTTTACAACATCTCTTCCATACTGGGCTGAAGAGTGCCTCTCGGCCCAATCACAGAGTCAATACCATAGGTTACCCATACCAAATCCCCAAAATCACGTTGGTATAATAACTTTGACTCTTTCACAGAATCAAATTTCTATAAATTTTAATTACGCTATAAAACATTCCTTTTATACAAGAAGATGTCCCTCCACTAACTTTCCCATAAGTCAAGTCTAAATTAAACATATTAAACAACCATCTAAATTATCTTCACCATTGATTAGGGACACTATTACTTCCAAATTACATTTGCGCTAGGGTGTTTGATTAGATTTCAACCATCATAGTTTCTAGACACTCTGTTATTCCATTCGAACTTGGAATTTGATGTTCCTCAGAATGGTTTTCCATAAACGTATTTTACAATTATCAAAAATTCTAAAAGGTGGGTTGGAAAGATTGATGGCCCAAAAACAACTCTCTAAATGTGTGATTCTTCTACATCAACGCAAAATTCTCGACTCCATTTGGATCCATCCAAACAGTGAAGGGCCCAGGACTGGGATTTGAATGACTCCTCCATGAAAAAAATATGACTGTTACTAACACCTTTATTTGTGGTAACCATGCATTTTATAGATGGCCAAAGCTCTACTAAATAGCTTCACTAGTATCCATTATCACAAGGAAAAAAAGGGTTCTCCTTGTTTCCCTTGGAGGATCACACTCTCATCTTCCATAAGATAGGGGATTCCAAATCTTTGTGAGATTAAGAGCATTGGTAGTGGTTATTCTATATTGATTGTCCAAGTAATTGTTTGTCGTCAAGATCTGAACTTATGTCAATTGCATATTCTGAAAATATCCCCAATTATTTGATCTCTTGTGGCCTTTCTATTCCAACAAATAAAGATTCCCACTATAAAACCATGGCATGCCTAATACCCACACACCATTTTTATCATAGTTGTTGTTAAGATTGGAAAATTCCTATTTAAAAATATCACAAGATAGAATCTATGGAAATTTCTCTCTCATATTCTTATCACTTCTGATTATGAAGTTAATGAGTTGCCTTGCTACCACACTATACTCTCAAGCCTGTTATAACGTGTTCATGAGTGTGGTCCAGCCTTTGAATGTTTCTTATTCGACTTGAACGAATCTGATATGTAAAATGACAAGAAAGTATCTGCATAAAACCTAAAATTACAGGTACGAAATACAAATAATTGTCATTGAAAAATTTATAATTAACAAATAGGATGAATTTGAAATTCAAGCATGATGTCGTCCCTTTTCACGATCTGGAAGTTTCTTTAACCATATTTGGCCTGAGAACTACCCTACACCATTGCTTCCCTAGCAGTGACATTTTCCTGTGCCGAAATTGGCCAGGAAACCTAGTATTTATGGGTAGTTTTTCTCTTTCACACAGACTCTCAATACAAATACACACCTCCTTAATAAAAACTAAAAAACTTGGTCGCCAACGTCATCATGATAAAAATGTTCGACAGGGGTCATAGACTCGATGTTGAAAAGCCAGAAATAATGCATAATTTTTTTTCTATCTATGATTTCTCTTTAATCTTTTCACTGCTTCCATCTTCTCTACATTCATAAGATTCAATATTTCCACCATTTTTGAGTCTCCAACTTTGTACAAACTAAATTTATCATCAAATATAAAAAATAAAAAAATTTAATGTTGAGTGCTTGCTAAGAGATTTTATAGCTTCGATCATTTCCCTTGATCCATAGAAAATTGAAGCAAATTCACTGACTGAGCCAAGATCCTGAAAGTTCAAGTTCATCAAATATAGTACATGGTGAAATAGATGTCCATTAATCCTAAACTTAAATCATCAAGAATATTTTAGAATCTTAGAAACAAAAATAAGAGCTCTTATCCCTTAGATTTTAGAATATTACTGAAAATTGCAATACAGATAAAAATAGCCATTAATCTATGTTGCACGAGGGATACGTGGGTTTACATGAAATGTCAAGTTAGGAGTGGAAATAATATAATATATTAAAATTTAATTTATATTAAAAATAAAAATAAAATAATTGTACAATTTTTTAAAATAAAGTATAAAAAAAATTTCAAAATAAATAAATTTAAAATTCAAAATCTAAAAATATTTAATCAATAATTGGATCCAAGCTTTTGTGATCCATAGTAATTTATCACATATATTTTGGTTGTCATCACATTAGACAGAAAATTGTCGCCTTTCGAACCAACTAGTGTGGTTCATCCATGAGATGAATAGATGTAGAGAAAACCAACTAGCTGTTGGAAAAACAACTAGTTTGATTAGGAAAGAAAATCTTATGCTAAACAAATTATATTTATTTAATCTATAAATTTAATATATATGTGTGTGTGTGTGTGTTATAATTAAAGTATTTAATAAAACTAAGAAAGTCAAACTAGTTGTTAGAATAACACTTAGTTTGACTCACTTATTTTCACCGAAATTTTTTACATACAATTTATGGATTACAGAAGCCAAATTCCTAAATATCATTATGCTACAACTAAGGTTAATTAATAATTAATGTTTTTATATATTTTTATAATCATTTAAATATAATAAAAGGTTAAATCATATAAATATATATAAATAAATTATTAAATAGATAAATAATAAAAATGAAGAGGGTTATTTAACCCTTATTGGTCTCAATGGACATCATAATCATCATCGTCATCATTTAAATGATTATAACAATATATAAAAACATTAATTATTAATTAACCTTATTTGCCGCATAATGATATTTAATAAAAAATTATATCTTCTTGAGTCAAACTAACTGTTAGAATGACAAAGTAACTGTTATTCTAATGACTATTTTGACTTTCTTAGTTTTATTACTTTAATTATAATATTAATATATATATATATATATATGAATTTCTTAGTTTTATTAAATACTTTAATTATATATATATTAAATAAATATAATTTGTTTAGCATAAGATTTTCCTTCCTAGTCAAACTAGGTTTAGTTGTTTTTCCAAGAACGAGTTGGCCTTCTCTACATCTATATAATATTATTCACTGGATGTGATCTCTCATCTTGTCCTGAAGATGAACCACACTGGTTGGTTCGAAACACGTCAACAATTTTCTGTCTAATGTGATGAAAACTGAAAAATATCTAATAAAATATTTAATCAAGTAAAATTTAAATTATTTTCCATGACCAATTTTTTATTTATAACTTTATGCATAATTTTGTCAGCTCAAATACAACTAATGGATATGCACAGGTAATTGTCGCTATACACGTACATTCTCATGGTCGGGCACATAAAATATATCGACCACCAATTTAATTCATTCAAATTACACAAAGATCATCATTCCTCCAACCCTCTAAGAGTCTTCCCAGCCTTTTTCTCCTTTTTCTTACACTCAGTGCTACATCACACATGTCTACCAAGTTCGATAACAACATTTATTATTGCTACTCTATTTCATTTATGGATCATAATTAATAGCTTATTGCATAGGAAATTACTTTTACATTGAAAACACCACATCAACTCCACAATAAGGCTGGAGGAATGTAGACACTTAAGAGTAGTGACATGAGGATGGAAACGAGTGATCAATTATTGAGAGGAGAACTAAATTGTGATCTTGAACAACTTGGATACAAATTTCCTTGAAAAAAATAAAATCAGTAGAGTTAATATGGACCTTAATCAACCTGCAACTTGTTATGTTATATAATGTAATTTCATTAACCAACGAAAATAACTGGGATTCGAGTTGCTCGCATCTCGGTGAGTTTTAGCAGCAAAATTTCCGTTCGTGGAACAACGTTCAATGCACTCAATAGTGATTGGATGTTAGAAAAGTGTTCTGGATTGCTAATCTATGTTGGACACCTAATCTGCTAAGGGTTAAGGTGTCGGAAATGGACAGTCAAGGGAAGTTCAAGAGACCTTGGAATGGAGAATCCAAGGGTCACAGAATGTACTATAAATGTATATCATTGTGAATAATAAATCATCTCAAGCTTATCTTTTCTATTTTATGTATTTTCCAATCTTGTGTTTGACATGGTATCAGAGCTACAATGTGAGACCTTCTCTCACCATTAGTGTTTTCACCTCTGCCTTCTACACTTTCTTTCTTGAAAAAACGTTAGAATTACCATAGAGTGAATTTTGTCAGCTATAATCTAGCTCCAATCTCTGTCCACAATCTGCTGGACGAAATTCTCTTAATTTTTCTTGGAAAATAAAGTCTCTTTCTATGTGCATGTGTGTTCTCTTACTGCACAACTCTCATGTGATTACACATTTGCAACTTTGATCTATTTCACCTGCCCATGTTCTGCATATTTTTGCAGAACCGTCTATCTTTGTCCCTCTGCCAAAAACGCCATTTCTCCAGTCTTTGACTACTTAGGTTGCATATTTAGACACTTGAGCCTGATCATGTTTGAAGAGTTCGACCCTGTCATGGTGCTAGTGACTGTGGAAGCGTGAAGGTCGAGAATCATGTGGTATATGAGAAGCCTAGCACTCCTGATTCTCTGAAAAGGTACCATACCACGCTACCCACACATGCGTTTCACCATTGCACATTATCTCCTCTGTGTCGGGCCTCTACCTGTCCGTGCTTGACCCTCGCACTCTGCAGCGCTCCTTCCTCCGTCCACCCTGCTCCCTCCCATTGCCCTCTCAGCTCCCATAGTTGCGGGATTCTCCCTCCCTCACACGCTCCCTCAACCCTCGATCCTATCACATCTGCGTCAAGCCTCTTATAGCCCTAACCTTCCCTTCCATCGTGGCCTAACCCTTCCCCAACTATTGGAACTCCACCGCTTCATCTCCCTCACGCCGAATCCTTCCCACCTCCATACGCCAGTCCCCTCACAATGCTCCCACAACACCAGCCTCCTCAACACACTGGCTTCGATCCCATCCCTGACTCCCCACCATAACAAGTCGACTCCCCTCCTTGAAGCACTTCTCCATTGTGCAACATTACAACAGGCATAACGATCCTTGTCCTCAGCTTGCTTCACTGGTGTTGTTTAATACCACTCCTTAATATCAATGAATACCACTTGTACCGCTTTGCGGTTGTGGATCGAGAGTTGTGAGTTTCTTTTCATATTTGCCTCGGACGACATTGATGCAGAGCTTGGATAGGACGTGAAAGTCTTAAATTATTGGGGCTTCATGGAAATCATCCCAACAAACACTAAAGATATTTAGAAATCCCGATATCGAATTTGTTGGGTAGGATTTGCATTATGCCGGTGTTCATACCTGACAAACTGTTTCGATATCACCGTGAGTTGCACTCCATATTTTAGAGTTCAAAATATTTATGAATTTCAGTGCAGATCCACTAGTATTATTGGTATCAAACTCAATCTCCATTGTTATTGATTGTCTGCCTATCCCTTTAATTAAAAGGATACAGATCCTTTAACCAATTGAGCCATCCTTGAGCAAATTTTGTCTTTAGAGTGCCTACTTTCAGTTTGTTTGGAACCCTTTTTTTCAGACTGTTGGAATTTATAACTTGTTGGTGAAAACATGAGTTGTTCATTATCTCCTACCCGCGACTTAGCGAGATATGCATCATACATTGCGACCTCTGATAATAGGAATATTAATACTCGTTTTCATTGAATGCTTACTTGAAATAATATTATTTGAAAAGGGAGTAAAGGAGTCATTGTTTTATTTTTACCATTTAAATATCAGTTGGAGCACCAATGCATCCTCACTTCCAATTGAGAAAACCCTAATGCTAGCTAGGGAATATTCATGTTGATTTTTTTATCAAGACTCATTACAGAGTAGTAATAGTATTAAAAAAGAAAAATAAAAAGTTGCAGTGTTGCAACTATAGTCCATTTGGTGTATTCTCATTCCACCAAGAAGTTTTATGCAGATCCTAGCCTACGATATTAATTGTACTTGGTGCATTTTCCATGACACCTTTAGCTGCCAAGATGAAAAAAATAGCCATAATTGAGGATGTATTAGAATTAATAAATACTATGATACTCTCCACTGCAGATGGGATTGTAAACATCATCAAGGACACTCTTTCCAGTATTAGAATCTATTTGAAAAATGCAAAAGAAAAGACAAAGTTTTTACAGCTTGAGTCACAGCTTCAGCAAGAAGAATTACAACAGTGCAGTCATAATTTTGAACCTATTTCGGTTCAAAAAATTGAAACAAACTCCCATCAACACCAATAATATAAAATTTAGGTTGATTCACATTCAGTGCCTAGTGTAAGAGCAGATTTTCATGCAGAAGCATAAATTCAACCTACACTTCCCTAGCCCATCATCAAACCTTGGGAGGAGCTTATCCATAACAAGCACGAAACTGGTCTTGGATATGAAAAGGAGGTGTCCTTTCATATTCCGGACTACTCTAAGCCTATCAAATTTCAGAGTGCTGGATTTCTTCATGACAACTCACCTTCAGTTGTTCTAGATTTTGCTCCTCTTTCGTAGCAGCAACAACAGATTGTAAAATGTAAACACTATGATTGAGTTGGCCATATGAAATATCATTGTTTTGATCTTCAACCGTGCAAGCACTGTGGTTAGCACAATCATTATTCACACAGATGCTTCAGAAACAAGCCTCCTGCAAGAACAAATATTCATCTTGGATGGATCGCTTCTTGGAAATGGGCATCAACAACCAAGAATATGTTTCAGTCATATGTCATAAATTTTTCAAGAGTATTGAACAGTCTTGCAGTTGAGTTTTCACCATCATCTCACCTTGTATCTGACAAGGGGGAAAATGATGGTCATCTACAAGCTTCAAAGCCACATCAAGCAAGCCTGAGCCACAACCTGTCATTCCAGATTCAAAGATTTAGCCAAAGACACAGATGCCCATGAGAATGCCTTTGGTTGTTGTCCAGCCTTAAACCATCTATGTAAGGTTGATATTCTTCCTCTTCAAAGAATTCGGTACACTTCAGCAGAAGACTTCAGCTTCTTGCCAGTTTTGGTAGAGTTCCAGGAATTGCATTAAGCATTCCAGAGTTGGTGGTCATCCTTAAACCACTACAGGATGAGACGTCCCTTTCAGGTTGAGGTTCTCCTTTTATGTGGGTTGTAGACCTCCCCCTTCTTCTTGGTTGAAGGTTTCCCTCTTCAAAATATTAGGAGCACTTCCTTTAGCAAAAGATCTCAGCTTCTTGCCAGATTTGGAAGAGTTCCAAGAACTGCACTAAGCATTCTAGTGTTGGTGGTCATCCTTAAACCACATCCTTATGCCAACATTTCAGAGAGCACATTCAACCTACTGCTGCCATTTTGTATTACAGCTATCTTATTGGACTCATACATACCCATTGGGATTAAGGGGGGGATGTTGGAAAGCTAATCCGCTAGGGGTTAAGGTGTGGGAAATGGAAAGTCAAAGGAAGTCCAAGAGACCTTGGAATGTGGAATCCAAGGGTAACCTAATTTACTATAAATGTATATCATTGTGAATAATAAATCATCTCATGCTTATCTTTCCTATTTTCTTTCTATTCCAGTCTTGTGTTTGACAATCTTTCCTGGTGGGACACAAAAATTTTCCAAACTATACCTACCTCCTTCAGTCAAACAACTATAACATCTCCCTCTAACATAGTCACATTCTCGAACTCTGGCACAGTTAAGTTCCCTAAAAGCTCCAAAGTACACATCGATGCTCCTAGTGGTTTTGGAACTTTTTGTACCCGCTCCCAAGCTCCAAGGAACATGAGAATGTGGAGTACGTGCTCTCCAATGGCTGGGAGCATTACCCGTGTAACATAGCCATTAATTAAATGAAAATAATTATTAAATGGAAAAATCCATTGTTCATGAATGGAAAAAATCTGGAAAAAATCTAATGGAACGACTGCCTGAAATGGTAAATCAATTACAAGTCAAAATTTTCATCCCTCCAACATTGTGTAGCTCAAATTTTCAAACTCAAGTAAAATAAGCATTTACACTAAAACTAAATTTGAATTTATTTATTATCCATAAATACAAGTAAGCTTATTACTATCATTCAAATAAAACCACACCGCTTGTAAAAGAAAAACACACAATTGGTAATAAGTCATTAAGGAAAACTTTCACTTTTACGGGATATTTTGGATTGTTACCCTATTTCATTATATCCAAATAAAAAAGGAAAATTACAAACTTACCAAATCCTATATTTTGTATATGTTCCTCTTTGGGTTTTTTTTACCATATATTATGTTCCTCTTCAGATAGATATATATATATATAGATATATATATATATATATATATATATATATATATATATATAACATGCCCGAATGTTGTTCATGAATGTTGTTTTTACAATGAGCCCATATCTTTTCAGAGTGATTTTCCCAGCCATTCCAAAAAATAATCCCTTAACTACCAACCTATAGCTATATATTTTGCAGAACTCTAGTAACAAATATGTACATGTGTGTTTTTCCATAAAAACAAAAATTAAGATTATTAGAAGGGGAGAAGTATTCCTCCATTGGGGTCGGGTTTTTGAGGTCTAGATCCTTACATTCATCCTCCACCCTCGAGTTGCTTTCTGCTAGCTTGATCTTCAACTGCTTGATTTCATGCCTCAATTCAACCACCTCGTCCTTGAGCTTTTGGATGCATTCCTTCTTCTCACATGTTTATTGCATATTTATGGTGTTGATGAATACACATATGCAATATAGCGATACCATCTCTTAACTCCCTAGTTCATGTGCACAAATTTCAAATGTGTTTTTTATGTTACCTCCATCCTGCGCCTAGCTTGCTCTCGAACCCCCAGACCTGGGTCTGCGGAGACCCCAAGAGCCTGACCCAAAACTCTCTACCATTGAATTACTTTGCTCGATCATGATGACAACTGTGAAACAACCAAAGCCACAGTCCTCCAAGGGGCCAAGAACCTCCTGCACAGAGAAGATCCACACTAGCAGGCCACTCCCATATCTCCCAAAACCATTTCCACTCTTCCTAACCCACGAGTACAACCCACCGCGACACTCACTACAGTTTAGCATAAATGAGCCAGCCACCTCGATAAGAGAATTACCCAAAATTTTCCTGAACCTCAAACACGACCTCTGGAGCAAAGCAGAGACCACCTTGCCTGAGACAGACCAAAACTTCTTATAGAATATCTTATCGTTAGCCAATAAATATCCAACCCAGGTACAAATTATGATGCATGCCTTCGTCACTATACCAGTCATGCTAAAATCCCAATGCATCGACATTATTTTCCTACTCTTCTCTTCATCCCTCAATCCCACCCATGTCTTCTTCCCACGTGATACCTGTAAAATTTCAAGCATTGGGAGTAAGTGCGACCCCAAAAAACCTAAAATTCCTATGGAGAAAATGATGGAACGATGAAAACTGTTATTGAAAAAAGGATGAGGGATCAGAGATCGCATACAGAAGGTCTTCCAAGTACCAAGTATATGACGGGAAGATTGAAGGTCGCCACGTTGCAACGTGAATTCAGGTTGCTTCATGCCACAAGTCCCAAGGGCAAGGCGAGTAGAATTAAATTTGATGGGATGAAGGATAAATAGAGCGGCATGGGGCTAACTTTGATGTGGCATCACGCCTGGAAAGGGTGGGGTATGACGGGGAGGGGTGATGGGTGGCAGCCAAGGGGTGAGGAAAGGGGAAGGGGACAGGGGAGAAGGGGGGGGAGGATAGAGGGGTAAGGGGAGAGAGTGGAGGTCTCGCCGAATCAGGGGGGGAGGGAGTGCAGAAGGAAGAGGGAAGACAGGGGGGAGGAGAAGGAGAGATAGGTATGGGGTATAAATAGGTCAAAATCCCCACCACGTAAGGATTATATAAACAATTCTTCATATTCTAGCTAGAAGGGTTGAATTAGGGCTCTTCTTTGGATGCTTTAGGCATGATTATGGAATATGTATGTTTCCTTATATGCCATTCACAACATTAGTTTTTTCCTTCATCCTGAAATCATGGTCGGCTTTCTTATATGGCTCTTGGTTATTACCTCTTAGAATGTGGTAGAATGTTACATTGTCAAAGAGAGGAATCATACCTTGAGAGCACTTAATGACTTGTTTAGATTCATATTTTGGGCAGGTGTGTTGTTCCTCATATGTTTTATTATCAACATGGAGTCCCCTAGGATTTGTAGTTCCTTGATGTCCTTTTTATTTTCCATAGAGATCCCAAGGAGTAAATCATAGGCCTCTGATTTATTGTTTGTTTTCCTTCCAAATATCCAATCATATCTGACTTTGATGTTTCCAACGAGATTAGTGAGAATCCCTCCCCCTCTTACCACCCTCGGATTTCCTTTTGAAGCCTCATCAAATTGGAGAGTCCATTGTTTCGAAGATTTAATACAATCCACCATCCCCTCTGAAGAAATTCTGAGGATCCATGGGGCATGGGGAGGGATGCCCTTTGGCTTTACTTGAGGGGTTGGGGGGTTGACCCATGGCGCCATCCAGGCTGACTAGCTTTGTTCTAAATAAAGATCATGCTCTGGCTTATGCGTCTCCATACACATCACTAGGGCTTTCATTATAGCCAATTGAGTTGAGGGGTGAGTCATTATGAAGATCACATTTTTCCTTATTAGCCATATTTTCCAACATACATACTTGGGGAGGGTCATCCATATTTTTTTAAAATTGATTTTGGCCTAAAGGGAGCTCAAATAAGATTTGGGCTATGAACTAAAAATCATGGGGATGTCAGAAGACCAAGTGATCTTGTTGAAAAGAGGCCCCAAGACGACCACCCAAACTTTCTTTTCCATCTGACAATGTAGGAAAATATGGAGGGTGGATTCTTCCGCGTTTCACATAAGGGTCATCTTGAGGGGCCAATCTGGCCTCTTTTTTGGAGATTCTCTGTTGTAATAATTTTCTTATATGCTAATAGCCTGCAAAAAAAATTACTTTTGGAAAAACATTTGGTTTCCATATTTGATTCCAGATAGAGGCTTTTGGTGGTACATGTGATTGGAAAATCATATGCACATAACCCTTCGTTATTGTGTATTTTCCATTTTTCCAACTCCACTTATCTTCAAGAGAGCAGTCGATGGGGGCACAACCTGTAATATTCTTAATGAGATTATCTCTTTGAGTAAGCAGGGCTTCTGGTATGTTCTCGAGCTTCCAACTATTCCACCTTCCCCAATGATCTCACTCAGAAATTTGGTCCAAAGTAATGACCCCTCTTTGCCTCAAGTGTTCCTAAAGTTCTTCTAGAGAATGATCCAATCCTAGGGGTTGAAGGCCCATGATTGAGTCCAAGAAAATGTTAATTGTGTCGCCCCTCCCTGGGACTTTTCTGATATTTTGCTTTATAATATCCGAGCTGGTTTTGATTAAATTCCATATAAGATAGCTCATCACCTTTCCTTCTCCCCCTTCACGGTCTGTTTTTTTATCCTAGTAATTTTCCCTAACCACCTTAGTCCACCACATATTTACCAAGTCGTTATCGTGCTCCAGTAGAGCTTGGCTCCTAATGCCAAAATTTCCATCCCTGAATCTCTTATTCCCATCCTGCCATGTTGTTTAGGAGCTCTAACCGTTTTCCAATTGACCAAATGGTATTTTTTGATTTCTACTTTTTCTCCTTGCCACTGGAATTTCCTTATAAACATCCCTAATTGGTGTAATATGAATTTAAGAGCTTTTAATGTAGAAAATTGATACACAGGGATGGTTGATATGATAGAATTGACTAGGATGGTTCTTCCTGCTGTATTTTTCCATATCCATCCTAGTTTACAATTTTTGTTTTAATTTTTTCCATTACTTTTTTCCAAGCTTAAGGAGCTGTCCTTTTTAGGGATATTGGGACTCCAAGGTAACTAGATTCCTTCCAATCTCTCACTTCTATAAACCCAAGGATTTATTAGCTTTTTTTCTCTCTGGATTGAGATGTTCCAACTGTATATGTGACTCTTACTATCATTTATGGCCCCTCCCGAAGCCTTGAGGAATATATCTAAGTTTATTTTGAAGCATATGGAAATCGCCGTTGAGGCTCCTCCTAATAAGATGGTTTCATCAGCAAGTTTTATGTGATTAATTCTTCTAATTCCTTATCTATAACTGATTCCCGGGAGATATAGAGATTTTCTTTCCTGCTCCAATTTCTGGCTCAGAGCCTCAGTCATAATGATATGTAAAAATGGAGAGAGAGGGTAGCCTTGTCAAAGCCCCCTGGAGGCTTTGAAGAATCTTGCCACCCTATCATTGATCAATGGGTCAATACAAGGGGAGGAGATGCACATCCCAATCCATCTTATATATATTTCATTCATCCCCATTTTCTTGATAATCTTCTAGAGGAAACCATGTTTAACTCTATTGAAATCGTTATCCATGTCTAACTTTATAATCATACCTTCATCCCCCCTTCGCCAACTCAAGTCAATGACTTCTTGGATCAGTATTATGTTGTCAAATATGTGCCTGCCTGGAACATACCCCCCTTGGTTATCAAAGATCATTAGGGGAAATAGAGGTTTCAGCCTTAGAAAGAATCTTTGAAAAAATTTTGCAGGAAACATTGCATAGGGAGATCGGCCGGAATCTAGAGAAGGAAGAGGGGTTTTATTCTTTGGGGATTAGAGTGAGGAAAGAAGATTTGATACCGCCCCCCATCACAAATATCTTTAAATAATATCCCACCATATGACACATATCCTTTTGTATCCCAGAAGAATTTCAAGAAGTTGGTCGTGAACCCGTCTAGACAAGGGGCCTTGTCCAAGGAAAAGGAGAATACCACCCTTGTGATTTCCTCAACCTAAGGAGGAAGAATTAATTTTGTGTTCATTTCCTTTGTAATTGCCTTTGGGATGGTTTCTAGGAAGAAGTCCTCATCCTCGTTGTCTCCAGGGGGATCCCCAATGTACAATTTTCCAAAGTGCTTGACTGTCGCTCTTTTGATTTCTTCAAATCTCTTAATAATGTTCCCTCCATGATTTATCTGAGTTATATTGTTTTTTGATTCTCTGAACTTGGCTTGTTTGTGGAAAAAAAAATATTTTTGTACCCCGCCCTCAGCCAATTATTCCTTGATTTCAATATCCAATACTCTTCTTCCTTCCTAAGTTTTGTATGGAGGGCTTTGAAGGACTCGACTTATTTTTTGAAATTTGAGACACTCACCACCTTTGTTTCCATATTTCCTTTTATAAAGGCTAGATTTTCTTTTGTGTCCTTGATGCTGCCAAGTATCCCAGATTTTTTATTCTTAACCTATTTTTTAATATATATTTTCAGCCTGCGGATTTTGGATTCCCAAATGGTGATTGGGCTGCCAACAACCCACCCCGCCAATGAGTGGAAAAACACATCCAAGAAGTTAGGTGAATCCATCCAAAAGGGGGAGAATCTAAAGGGGATATGACCTAAATCCAGGGGTTGGGCCATAAGCAAGCTAATCAGGCGGTGATCAAAACCCGACCATGGCAGGATAAAATAATTGAGGCAAACATTCATGGTGAGGATACTATCAGAGATGAGGAATCTATCCAAACTGGAAGCATTAATGTGACTCACTCCTGCTCTTTTTTTGGTCCAGGTATAGAGAAAGTTTTGCAATTTAACATCAAATAGGTTCAATGAGAGTATTTCTGTAATGCATCCTGAACTATAGTACCCTCCCTTTTCTCATGACGACTCATTGTGGTATTGAAGCCTCCTCCTAGAATACATCTTTCTCCATACTCATTTCCTTTAAAATCCATCAAGGATTTCCAACATTCTTGTTTTTCTTTCCAATGAGTAGATTTTGTGGAACTTACCAGTTGGTTTTTTGTTGGATTCCACATCGTACAGATTCCTCCCAAGGCTCCTCTCAAGCTTACTGAATCTAGGTTGCTTCGACTCTAAATCTTATTATGGGATGAGTGTAGAGTCTGCTCATCCATTTTTGTCTCCTGTAAAAGAGTGATGATTGGATTTTATTTTTTGATAAGAGATTTAATTTCCCTTATTATTTTTCCTGTTCCAAGTCCCCTATAGTTCCAGGAGAACATATTCATAAATAATTTTTTTTAATTGTTAGCCCCCTTGATAGGGCCCATGGTATTTCATTTTTTCCCACCTCCTTTATTCCCTTCTCCTGCTATTTGACGAGGGATGGTATGCTGGAACCCCAACTCTTTTTCTTTTTCCTTTTTTTCCCACCTTATTTCTTTGTTTGTCTTTCTCCCTGCTCTTTTTCCTTTTCTCTTTGATTTCTTTGTCCTCGTGATTTCTTTGATTTTTTACGTTGAACCTGGAGTCGCTGAAGTCCCAAGACATTCCTTTGATGATTGGAAGCCATCATTATCCTCATCCTCTTTAGAATATTCGTCTGAGCTACTAGCAGTTTCCAGACTGGAGCTTGCAATCTTGTGACTTCTGGGAGCGTGAGCCGAGGGGGATGCCTGATCTACCAGGGTCTCCCGACCCTAACCGAGGTCACCTTGCAAAACTGAACTCGAGGGAGGAGGTTGGGACAGACCAACACCCTAGGAAGACAGAGGAACTTTAGGGGGGCATCCATGAGGCATTTCTACTATTTATTCCTTCTTTTGACTTGCTTCCATTGATATTTTGGATCTCCACAAGACTTTTTCGAGGCTTCCTGACTTTTGGAGCAGTTTTTAGAAAGGTGCCCATACTCATGGCACAGCCTACATTTAAAAGGTAGTTAGTTGTAGTCGACTTCGTATACATGCATCCAGTTATCCATGTAGATGTTGAAATCATATGAAATACCTTTATCCAGTTCCACTTCCACACAAATCCTAGCACAAGAGAAGAGGTCATCCTTTGGTTTAGATAAATCAATATACTTTCCCGGGGAGTTCTCGATCAACCTAAACATCCTGTCGTTCCTATAGTGGATGGGGAGATAAGGCAACTTCACCTAGACCAGGACAGGGGAAGTAACGTCACTTTTAGGTTTAAATATTGGGCTCCAACGGTCCAGATACAACCCCTATTCCCCTATGAAGTAGGGGCCACTACAGAAAACCAGATCTATATCCATCTTGTTCTCGAAATAAAAATTGTAGAAGTCTTTGCCACAGAAGGAGGAGATAACCACACCTATAATGAGAGGTTTCATGTTATTCTCCACCCATTATTTTATCGTCGAGGGGAAGGCCAAAGGCCCGTGAATTGGCTAATAAACCCCCTGTGTGTGATCTGTAGAGAATGGGAGTGAGCCTGGGGAACACAGATCTCAATCTTATTGATGTCCTCCATGCGCTTAACAAACTTGGACACCCCCTGCTTACTAAAACTTGGAGCTGTCGCCGCCAATGAATTAAAATCAATGATTTCCACAAGAAGGGGTGTCGCCTGGGCAGGCACATCTATAGTCGTGATCATCCCAGCCCGAGCATATAGCAAGAAAGCACTGAAAACTCTGCAACAACCACAGAGCACTAGCCACCCAATAGACAAGATTAGAAGGGGGTTGAAACCTCCGCAACCAAGGACCGGATTCCTTTAGCATCAGCTTGAGTAGACACCTACACCACTAGAGGGGAGAGCGAGAGCTAGGTCAGATACCATCTGGCATCTCCTGTCAACCTCTATTGAAAATATGCATTTTAAGGATTAAAATTCAACCACTCTTTTCTTCGTTAATCAAGAAATAATATTCACTTTTTACCTCATTTCCATGAAAATGGAAGGAATGTGATTTCTTACACATAATTAAAAAAGTAATCACAAGATATCATGGTGTTGAAAATGAATTATTTCTTATACTTCATCACATTCATGAATTTATAATAAAGTATAATATATTAAGATATAAATCAAATTTATTAACATTTTTTTGCAATTATTGATTTTAATATGTACATGTTACTTGTACCTTGTCCTCTTTATTTCTTATATGCAAAAACAATCCTCAAAATTTCTAATTTTGTTTATGTCTCATTAGCTTTAGATACTTTAAAAATATATTTAAATGTATGTCTAAATTAGAGGTTTTGAATGAATGTTTCACACAAATAATATTAGGTGATTAAGAAGATTCTCACTTGATAATAATTTTTTTTTTGAAGCAATTTGTGATAGTATTCAAAGTGCCTTTTACTGAAACAAAAATCGCAATAGTTGTATATGATTCCAATGTAGACTTGGAGTCCTTAAGGGAGAATAATTGTTTCTAGCTATTTGAATATTGGTGTTTCATCGGGAAGGTTGGTCTAACATTCATAATGAAAATATATAGCCTCTTCAATCATAATAGAATTTATAAATATTATGCTAAAACTTAGAGAGATATATATAAGTCAATATAAAATCTACCCAAATTGGTTTAGAAAACAAGTTACTTATATTTTTCTTCAAATTATTTTGTTGCATATTGATGGCTAAAACAAAGACAAAAAAAAACAGTGTTTCCCATATGATGATGGCCCAAAGAATCTCCTTGTCAATATGTGAATCATTCACTTAAAAATCATAATGATGAAATTTGATTACCTAGTACTATACCCAAAAATATATAAAAATTTCTTGTTGGCTCGAGGGGTCCTGACCCAGGTTCAGAGGTTAAGGTTTGCCAACAAACCCATATACTACTAGCCCTTTCGGCAATGACCTACTTACGCAGGCCAAAGTCTCACCCGAAGCAGTATGGGAGGGTGCTGGAACTAGGTTTCTGCACCCTGGGAGAGGGTAGGTAAGTCAAGCCGAGCTGCGTTCAACTCTATAGCTACCAGATCGTATGGTGCAGAACCCAGATCTACTAATATCCTTCGCATCCACGTATGCAACACCAACTATAATCACAATAACTAACAGATCATAGACTTATAGGGCATTAATGCAGTTTCCACTAGTATTCATGCATAGATTATAACAGAACAGATCCAAAGCGCAACACAATCAACTAACACAGTGACTTTCGCATCTTAAAGAAATAACACAGCAACATTAATTAACTAGACATCATAGATTCACAGCATAATAATTCCAAGAGACTCAAATACTTCAACAATACTTCAGCATTCATTAATCCTTCAGATCCTCTTACAATACCCCAAAACCCAACCTACGCACATAGCAGCAGGGTTTGCACACAGCAGGACAGAGGCCCTTAGCGCACACAGCAGTAGGATTCCTTACCCCAAAACCCTAACCATATCTATCAATTCGCACGTAGCATCAAATCCAATTCATTCCTTGTATTTTCCACTCAAAATATTCCTCAATTTATAACAATTCAGCCTAACCTTTCCTATGGTCTGCAACCCATGGTTTATGGACTCTAAGTCTACCCTTTGACCCATTACAATGCTTTAGGGGCTTTGACCCACCCCAAAGCCCCTACGCTAGACTAAATATAATAAAAAATACACAAAATGGACTAGACTCGTAGCTTTGTAGGAGACCCTGTTCCAACAGTCCCCTAACACAATCTTGTGACTCGTCCCGAGTCACTGCGATGGTAGGTTTTCCATCTGCGTCTGCACAGCTACTCCGACCATATAGTCATTTGATCCGATATGGTTTGAGATGAGTTCCATTGATATAGCTTGGAAGCACATCGTCGCGCAGGGTGGCCATCCGAACAACTCCACCATCCGTGATCTCCCTAACATTGTAGGGGCCAAGCCAGTGCTGTTGGAACTTCCCTGGATTTTTTTCAAACTGGCTATCGTATAAGAGGACCAAGTCATCCTTTGCGAAGGTATTTTGGCGAATATGTCGATCATGCCAAGCTTTATCGCGGGCCTTCTGAACTTGCTGATGGAAATTAGCCAGAAACTAATCTTCCTCCAACGCCATAAGCTGAACTAATCACTCCTCCATGATTTTAGGGTCCGCCATGTTTGTAAATGCTGCGATACATAGACTTGGAATAATTTACTCTATTGGCATAACGGCCTCCTTGCCTTAGACCATCTTAAAATGATTTTCCCAGTTAGCTTCTTGCAGGTGGTTCGATAGGCCCAAAGAACTAATGGGACACGCACATCCCAATCATTGTGATCAGCATTGCAGACCTTTGTCAGTGCTTGCTCCAAGATTTTGTTAAAAGCTTCAACCGCACCATTTTCCTGTGGGTGATACGATGTGCTTTTTGCATGATGGATTCGGAACTCCGCGGTCAAATCTTGGATTTTTTCGTTAACAAAGTGCGTACCCCTGTCACTCATGAGGATCTTCGGACACCCAAATCTGGTCAAGATTTGTTCAAAGATGAAATCCGTAGCGGTATCCGCAGTACAATCCTTTACTGCTTGTGCTTCGACCCACCTAGTTATGTAATCAGTGGTAGTAATAATGTAGCGCGTACTTGTCTTCTTCCTTGGTGGGTTGATAGGTCCTATGAAATCAATGGCCCACTTATCAAACGCTTGTAGAGCCATTTGCGGTTGAAGGGGCATTTCATCCCTGTGGGGCGGCCTCCCCGTTCATTGGCACGTATCGCAGACTTTACAATGATCGTGAGCATCACGATGCAGGGTAGGCCACCATAACCCAGCTCTCAAGACCTTTTGCACCATTGATTTCCCTGCGTAGTGACCTCTTGCTACTCCATCATGATCCTCTGCCAAGATAGCATGCCTTTCATGCTCCAAAACATATCTATGCAATACTTCATCAGCTCCCATCTTACATAACTAACCTGCAATGATGGTAAAATTTGCTGCCCAAGCGACTAGCTCTTTCTTCTGTTGTACCGAATACTCTGGGGGTTCCATTCCCGTATTCAAGAACTGAATGATATCAGAAAAGTGGGCATCCACTACCTTAATAGCGAATAGATGTGTATCAGGCAATCTGTCCTCCAGGTTGGTTGGCTCCTCGCCACTCTCTATTCGTGATAAGTGATATGACCCAGCATTCATCTTTCCTGACTTGACGATGATTTCAAAGTCATACTCCTGAAATAACAGTAACCATCGGCATATTTTCCTCCCCAACACCGGCTTATTTACCAGGTACTTCAAGGCTGAATGGTCTGTAAACATTTTGAAGTGTCCTCCTAAGAAGTAATGCCGAAATTTCTGCAAAGCATACACCATTGCCAACCCCTCCTGCTCTGTAGTGGAGTAATTGTGTTCCGCACCAAAGAGTTTCCCACTTGCAAAGGCAACCGGATGGTCAATGTCTCCCTCTCCTGGTTGCGTAAGGACAGCCCCGAGAGAAATACCCAACGCATCGACGTGGACATGAAATACCTTATCCCAATCAGGAAAGTTTATAATAGGTGTCGAGACCATCTTTTATTTAAGTAACTCGAAGCTCTTTTGACACTCATCATCCCAAAAGAATGAAACATCCTTCTTGAGAAATTTTTCCATAGGGGTCGTGATCAGCACGTAGCCTTGAATTAATTTTTGGTGGTAGCCCGTGTGTCCAAGGATCGAGCACAGTTGTTTCTCCGTCGTTGGTACTGGCAAGTTGATGATTACTGCGATTTTGGCAGGATCCACCATCAGCCCTTGTCGACAAACTATATGACCAAGAAGGATACCAAAGGGTACACAGAAGATACACTTCTTGATATTTATGGAAATCTGGTGCTTTTGATAGGCATCCAACATCATGCACAAGTTTGATATGTGCGCCTTCACCAGACCGAAGACTGTCCAATCATCGAAATATACTTCTAGGAACTTGTGGATGAATTCCTTGAACATCGCAACCACGACCCGCGAGAAGATAGCAGGGGAATTCTTGAGACCAAACAGCATGACAGTATACTGGAAAGAGCCCCACTCTGTGGCAAACGTGGTTTTTCTGCAGTCCTCAGGTGCGATTCTAATCTGATGGTACCTTGAGAATCCATTCGTAAAGGAGTATGCTTCCTGTCCCCCCACGCTATCCAAAATTTCATCTGAGAATGGTGTAGGGAATGGATCATGAATGTAGGCATCGTTCAACTTGTGCAGGTTCACACAGATCTGAACCTTCCCTTTAGCCTTTTTCTCCTGAACCACCATTGGGCTGATCCAGTCTGACTGTTCGACAGGTTCGATGATACCTGCAGCGATCATGTTATCAAGTTCTTCCTTGACTTTCTGCTTATACTTGGGGTTCAACCTATAGGGTCGTTGTTTCATGGGCCGTGCATCCGGTTTGAGAGTGATATGCATGGCCCCTAAGTCCCCCGTGATCCCCTTTAGTTCCAAAAACTTCGTTGGGAATAAGTTTTGGTATTCCATCAGTAACTCGGCCACTTTGCTTACTGTATTTTCATCCCAATAGTCCCCAATCTTAGCCAATTTAGGGTGCTCTTCCGTCCCAATATTGACTTCACGCAGCTTGAGAGGCTTATTGACATCCACCTCTTGCAGCGAGGGTCCTGCAACGGGGCACTCTCCTTGCGACTCCGGGATAGAGATAGACCGTGGGTCTTCTTCACTTTCTTCCCTTTCCAAGCTGCGGCAGTTGACAATATCCTGCATCTGTGTTTCCCATGTCGGCACCCCGAATGCTTCAGCGGAGCTGGGTTCCTTAAAAAAAATGTATCTATACCCTGCAGAGCTTCGTCAAGCGCTTCCGACCCCCCTATGAGTCCAAATGTCCCTATGAATTTGTCCCTCAGAGTTTCCCAGTGGCGGGTGCGTTGATGTAGCTTCGCATCCAGGTACCATGTAGTCAGGATTGGACCTAGCACATGAATGAACAAGTGAACCCATTCTTCCATAGCTTGGTCACCCCATGCTTTTATCTAGGATAGCAAGTGTTTACGCAGGTCCCCTGGGCCAAGGAACCTCTCGACACGTACCTTTACCGGAGGCTCAAATTGGAGGAGCATCATGTCCTTACAGTCCTCCGAGTCCCGAAACGCCCCTTTGTGTGTCTCCCACAATATTGCAGGCGTTTCATGCATCGTTAGATTAAGGGCCCATATCCTTCATTCTCTTGGAACCTCGGCTTCGAATGCTTGCAAAAATTCCTTAATGCTACCAGAACCATCAAAGTAGGGTAGGTCTCTTACCTTTGAGTAATGTAGCGGAAGTCCCTTGTGACTTGAAGACATCGCAGCATAGAGACATCGTGCAACCGGTTTTGCCAATTCTCCATCTCCCCATCAAATTTGGAGAAGCATTCACTGTCCTTTTCCCAGCAGAGTACTCCACTCGCCGTGGGGTTGATCCAATCTTCGTCCCGCGTAGTCAACTTGTAAATGTGATCCACCTCCTCTTCATCACGCACTAGCTCTGTGTATCGTTCGCCTTTCGTAGGATATAATGGTACTATCACCCTTGTACCGTTATTATCAAACACCATGCTTCTCTTTTTGAGGTTGATGATACCACCCATATCTATGGCCCAGTCCAACCCTAAGAGCGCAGTGTAGTGGTCCGCATCCTCTACAATTTCAATTACCTCAAAGTTAGCTTGGGCCTTTACTCCTACGATATCCACCGTAATTTTAGACAACCTTCCTAGTGGAATGATTTTCTACTGATTGGCCATGCATAGCTGAATGGTGGACCATTCCAACTTAGGCTCTCCCATTCATTGCCAAGTTTGTTTAGGTAACACGTTCGCATCTGACCCTAGGTAAAAAATAACCTGATCCATTTCGTAGCCATAAATCTGCGCAGTCAACCGCATTTCTCTCCCGGTGCGTTTCTTATACCTGTATAGCTTGTGCACATCCTTGACCTCTGGGGGTAGATTGGGTCGCGCTGCACAACTATCTATTAATGCCTGAAGATTCTCCACAGCCTTTGGGTTGCGTAACAGCTTCATACATGCCTGCAAAAAGGGCTCGACCTCCTCATCCGCCTTGAGGTTCGTAGGTGCCTAAGCGGTAGCAGCCTCTGCCTCAGCAAAGTCCTTGAGAGATGCGAAAAATGTTTCTTTTCCCTTTTTTAGTTCCAAACCTTCTTGTTTGATAACTGCTTGTCGGATCAAAGTTTCCATCACAGCCTCCTCCTCAGGTCCCCTGGTGGCCATCCCACTGCGTGTCACAACATTCATACTTGGATCTTATCTCACAGCTCAGCCTTAACTCTCTGCACATTCTGCGTAGGTGTCAGCTGCTTTTCCTGCATTTTTTATATCAAGATTGGACAATCTTCAATCGCGTGGTCCAGCTGTCTGCAATATCGGCAGGACTGCCTTGTAGGGTTCGGACAGTCCCTTGCAAAGTGTCCTGATTCTCCACAGTTATAAAAAATTAGCTGACCTCGTCCTCGACATGCACTTCCACCTCGCCCTCCTCCCCTGCCCCTTGATGGGGAGCCACCTATGCCTGCGGGGGTTCTTGGCGACGCAGGGTCTGATTGTACTCTAAATAATTTTCCTCGATCAATCATCAAATCATATGTCCGTAGTTCTGTTCATCATGTCCCACTGATCTACAGAACCTGCACCATTGTTGCTTTACCTCTGGAACATACGCAGCAAGGCAGGGACAGTGGTTGGTATTGTGCAGCCCCGCAACGCAAAAATCATCACACCATAGTGCTGGCCCACTGGGTCCCGCAGCTTCCCTAGGGCGCAATGGGCTAGGTCCCCAGCCTACATATATTCTGCTAACAGAGGGCAGTTATCCTTGGTATGACCATTCACCCGGCATCATATGCACCATCTCTCAGGGCTACCCTCTGCCCCTCGTTCCTTCCGCAAATTATGGATCTCTGTGTGCATCGCTTCCAGCTATCCCTAGATTTGTTGGACGCCCAGCTGAGTCTCGTCTCGAGGCATAGCTTCTAACTTCATGGCACCCTCCAAGGCTTTCTCCTATGATTAGAAAGTTTGGTGCCCCATAGGTACGCGCAAGTGAGGTAGCAACATAACGATGAACCATTCTATGTGTTTTCTGTCATCATATTAGAATCCCCCTTCTCTGATCACCTTCTTCAGTTGTTAATCGGCCTCCCACACAGATTCAGAAGGCCCCTGCTTGAAATCCTTTAGATCAACCATGATTTGAGAGTAGGACTTAGGTTTCTTGAAATGTTGTTTCAGGGTGTTCTTAATATCTTCAATGGTTGCATTTGGATTTTGACCGATGTATCCCATGTACCAGTCCAAAGCTCTTCCTTCGAAGGCAAGGGACAGTTGTGCCCTTTTCACCACATCACTAGCTACGTTTTGTGAATTCCATACCGATCCCGCGACAAACCAGAACTGATCCATGTCTTCATCTCCCACACCCTTAAAGGTTGGCAACTTCATGTGCGCAGCCATGTCATCTTCCGGTGGTGGCGGAGGTATAGATGAATTCTTTCCCCTAGGCTGGTTTGAAAGCGGTGTGGCTGGAGGACTCTGCGCAGCTACTTATTTGTCGGACTGTAGACAAAGCTATCTCCTTCTAGGTTGGTTCTGTAGTATTTTTCCACTTCGCGTTCTGCTCCCGTCCAAATCAGAGGTCATTCACTCGGTGTGGCTACACAGAATACTCTTTTCGCACAATAATATCTTGATCAGAAATGGTAAGGTCTTCAGAAACTTACCTCAGAACCCCTTGAAGAATCTTTGCTCTGCTTCAGAGTAGGAGACAAAATGATCTATGGTAAATTCTGTCACAAATCCTCCCAACACATTGTCTACCCAATGGTCCACCGTGTGAGTGATGGTGTTATCAGCCTTTTCTAACTGTTGGATTAGTTCGAGGTTCCACTCCATGACCCGCTCATCCTTCTGACACTTCCTAAATTCTACCAACCTTGTGAGCCACTCCTGGAGCTTGATCGCAATTGTTACAAAGAAGATCTCGTAGATCTCCGTGAAAATGTACTTATTCTTCCACTCTTCGGTGGTCAAACTCTCACTGCGGTTTTCTTTTATGACAAATTCCTGAACTTGTTGTTCAAACCATTCATCAATTTCCTTTCTTTCAGGCTTCCAGTACGGCCTTGGCATTACCCGATCCCTCTCTCAAAATTCTCTCGGTCCCCGCAACGAAACCATTTTTTGGCTCGATGGGTCCTGACCCAAGTTCGAAGGTTAAGGTTTTCCAACAAGCCCCTATACTACTGGCCCTTTCGGCAGTGACCTGCTTGCGCAGGCTAAAGTCTCACCCGAAGCAGTATGGGAGGGTGTTGGAACTAGGTTTTCGCACCCTGGGAGAGGGTAGGTAAGTCAAGCCGAGCTACGTTCAACTCTATAGCTACCATATCGTATGGTGCAGAACCCAGATCTACTAATATCATTTGCATCCGCGTGTGCAACACCAACTATAATCACAATAACTAACAGATCATAGACTTATAGGGCATTAATGTAGTTTCCACTAGTATTCTTGCATAGAGTATAACATAACAGATCCAAAGCGCAGCACAATCAACTAACACAGTGACTTTCGCATCTTAAAGAAATAACACAGCGACATTAATTAACCAGACATCATTGATTCACAACATAATAATTCCAATAGACTCAAATACTTCAACATTCATTAATCCTTCAGATCCTCTTACAATACCCCAAAACCCAACCTGCGCACACAGCAGTAGGGTCCGCAAACAGCAGGACAGAGGCCCTCCATGCACACAGCAGTAAGAGTCCTTACCCAACAACCCTAACCATATCTATCAGTTCACACATAGCATCAGATCCAATTCATTCCTTGTCTTTTCCACTCAAAATATTCCTCAATTTATAACAATTCAGCCTAACCTTTCCTATGGTCCGCAACTCGTGGTTTATGGAGTCTAAGTCTACCCTTTGACCCATTACAATGATTTAGGGGCTTTGACCCACCCCAAAACCCCTGCGCTAGACTAAATATATAATCAAAAATACACAAAATGGACCAGACTCGCAGCTTTGTAGGAGACCCTGTTCCAACAGTTCTTCACTAGCAACTAAAAGTGACATTTCATTGAGGGAGGCAAAAGTGGTATCATGCAAAAATCAAAATATAAAATATAAAATTAATATATGGAATCAAAGGTTTCATATAGCCAATTATTAATATGTGGTAATGCTTCATTTGATCCAATGATATTGTTCTAAATTTATCATATCAACATTTATGTTTGTAATTACTAGTTTTTTCCAAATTTTAATAGATTTTTTTGGTAAAGGTTTATGGTTATGTATCATTTCCTATTTGCTCTAGTTCTATATTGAAAATTGTAAGTTAAGTATTTTATATTAACAAATGGTACAAATGGATTTTCATTTACCTTATTAGTCAATGCCATATCAGGGAGTATAGAAATCGATTTTCAATTAATCCTTGCAATAAAAATAGTTAACTTTGAAAAATTTGTCAAATTTTCTATAGATTCTTAAAATGTTCTATAAAATGAAATATTTATGAGAATATTGTAAATAAAATATTTTATTTTTTATTTTTTCAGAATTGAAATTCGAATTTTTTTATTGGCTAAAATACTTCAAAATATTAATTACTCATAGTCAGACACGAAAAGTAAAATAAATAAATAAATATTCTAATTTTAAAAAGACAAAAAAAAAAAAAAGTTGCATGTCACAAGTGCATGGGTATTTATCTAAAAAAATCTATTCAAAAGTAATAATAAAGAGTAGAACATGTGCCTTGTGTTTTGCAAGACTTAGAAATGAAATTGTGGCATAATGACATGTTTATTCGAGACTATATGTGTTCTTATTAGTAAAAATTATTGTTTCAAGAAGAACCTTGATGATAAAATATCTTTGTCATAGTTCATTAAAACGAAAATTAAATTAAAGGAAAACTAAGCGGCATTTCACTTGAGGTCTAGGAGTGAACATCAAAATTTAATTAAAGAAAATTGTATTCTACACATTTAAGAGCATTGATAATAAAAAACCCATTGTTTATTTTCAGTAGTATTAACACACCTTGAACATTCAATATATCTCCTCGATTACAGAGGGGACATTTTGGGATTCATCATATAAAACTTGGAGGTGCATTTGCAGAGTCCATTGGTCATGTAGCATTTTGCAAAGAGCTGTAAAACTTGTTATGAGGTAGAGTTGTAGAAAAGTGTGAATATGAAAAATATAGAGATTAAAGTCTTTGAATTCGTTGGCAAAAAATGAAAAATATAGAGTGAAACTAGTAAATACATATTTTTTTGCTTGTAAATCATTTATTTTCAATGTGTTTCAAGTTGAATATATTTTGCTAGTTTTTTTGTGCTTTGTTTTTCCTTTGTTTACATGTGTTTGTTAGTTTGTGTGTTTCAAGTTATATGTATTTGGTTGGCTTAACAATGTGCATTTATTTGTTTGTGTTTCAAGTTATATGAATGTGGTGGGCTTAAATCTCATTTTGTGAAGTACGAAGCAATAAGTTAGTTAACAAAAATATAGTATTGTAAAATATGAAGCATGAGTTTAGTTGACATTTATACAATATAATCGCAATCTAAGCTATGTTACTAGAAAGTCCTATTCTTTATTCTAATATGTGTCTTTTGATTGTTTTATGTTAGAAATACATGTCTTCTTAGATAATTGTGTTAGGGTTGGTAATATTTTCCGAAGCAGGACACACTCTATGTATTGTTTACATGCATTTGTTAGTTTGTGTTTCAAGTTATATGAATTTATTTGGCTTAAGAATGTGCATTTATTTGAGTGTTCCAAGTTGCATGGATTTGGTGTGCTTAACATTATGCTTCCATGGAGTATGCAACAACAATTTAGTTAACAGTAATACAGTAGCATAAAATGTGAAACAACAATTCAGTTAACATTAATGCAGTATATTCATAGTCTAAGTGACCTTAATGGTAGGTCTTATTCTTTGTTCTAATATGTATGTCTTGTGATTATTGTATGTTATAAATTTGTGTCTTCTTATGTAATTGTGTTAGGGTTGGTAATATTTTTCGAAGCAGGACACACTTTATAAAACTCTTGTGGCGTGACATGAAATATTTTGTTATGTATCGTAATACTTTCCTATATTTTTCTTTCAGTCAACCACGCATGAATCAAGTAGAAGAGATGTGTGGCTTGAAGAATCAAAATGATTTCATCTCTTTCAATTTTATGTTTTTATGTTTCTGTTTGTGGTTGTGGACATGGCCACCAAGTAGGTGACAATGTCTTAGTCACCTTGAAAAAAGCCTACTGAGGCTAGCGAAATAGATTGAGACATATCCTTGTGCTATGTATTGTATGTACATATATAAATATAACATTCATATGATGTTCAACTAATAGGATGATACCAATCATAAATTTATTTCAAACAAGTGAAAAAGAAATAAATTTGAAATGCATGAATGACAGTAACTTGAAAGTAATATCTGAAATTATTAACTTTTTTCATAATTGCATTATTATTGTATGTTTTCCAAGTCTAGGTATATGAGCCGTATTTTACAATACGATTGTAGATTTAATATTTGATTTTCGGGTCACCTTATGTGGATTAGTGGAACTTAACCTTTTATGTTCACACTTCCTTACATACCTTAGTTTCACACATGTCTTTGTTCTGCACAGTTTTCAGTTCCGCACATCTTTGTTCCATACAAAATTTAAATGCACACAAATTTTAGCTAGAGTGATAAAGTTTAATCTTGTATACTGGGAGATTCATGCATTCTTTGGTAATTGCATTATACTTGGTAAGATTTTTCGAAGCGGGAAACTTAGGTCGTGAGTTCGAGGAATAGTTTATAAAAATTTTGCGACACAATCTCAAATTTTTTATTATGTATCATAATACTTTCTTGTCTCTCACTTCACAATAATTGCGGCCCATTATCTTACTGTAAAGGCATAAGTTATTACATACACACATGTGCTATGACATGAATATTTCTGTTAAGTGACATAGAAATTCGTAGCTCGGGACTCTTGTTAGTCTGTGGCCTCGGAAATTTTAAATGATGCACTATGAGTTTGTGGCTGGGAATGAGTCTCATTGTGACGTAGTCTCAAAGTCCATGTTGGCATCGGGTTATGCCCTAGGGAACTGCCATATGTCAATTGACACTTATTGATGTATATGAACCACATTTAGTAATATATTCATGATAATAATGTTAAGAAAGACAAAAATGGATGACTATAAATTTTTGCAATAAAAAATGTAAGGACGAAGATTAGGCATGCGAAAATTTTGAATATTTTGTTATTGCAAAGAAGAAAACCATTTATTGGTCGTTGTTAATTTATTTGCAACGATTTTATTATTTTTCAAGTGTATTTGTCTTAATGTATCAAAATATATTTATTTCTCTCCACGTAATGTAAAAAATGAATTCGATGACAAGAGAAATCATTAGACCTAGGTCTATATATCTAGGTCATTTTTGCAATACGATTATATATTCAATATTTCCATTTTGGCTCACCTTTTTGTAGATCAACAGAGCTTATTGCTTTATCTCTGCACTTGCGCATAGACTTTAGTCATGCACGTGTTTTTTCCACACATATTTAAGTCCCGCACATGTCTTTGTTTTTAACTCTCCAATTTTCTAGGTGAATATCATCTTAATTTCTCCCCACATAATGCAAAAAGGAATTCATGACTAGATAAATCATTACATGCAAGTCCAAATATCTGGGCCACGTTTTTTAATATGATTATAGGTTCGATATTTTCTTTTGGTATCACCTTGTGCAGAGCATTGGAACTTACCATTTTATGTACACACTTATGCATGTACTTTATTTCCACGCGTGACTTTATCTGCAAAGATTCAATTTTGCACGTCTTTGTTCCGTACATACTTTAACTACGCACCAAGTTTAGCTAGAGTGATAAAGTGTAATCTTGTATGTTGGAGATTCATGCATTTTTAGGTAATTGTGTTAGATTTTGTAATATTTTTTGAAGCGTGACACTTACGTCGTGATTCCATGGAACACACTTTATAAAATTTATGTGACACAACATCAAATTTTTCGTTATGTATCGTAAGACTTTCCGATCTCTTGCTTCACATTAGCCATGGCTCGTTGTCTTACTGTAAAGGCATAAGTGCTTACATGAATTTTCACATTGGGACATGAATCTTTCTATTAAATGACTTATGCACAAAATTTTGTTTCACTTGTGCATGCACTCAATTACCTACTGCGGATTCATGGAATAGCTAGTAAGACAAAAATGGAGTGCGAGCCCATAAAGTAGAAAAATATATAATGATAGGGTTAAATAAAGGCAACTAGAGTAAAAAATCGATTAGAACTAATATAATATCTCTCACATGCAATAACTACCCATGTAAACTCCAAAAATAAGATTGAAAGTCAATTGATAAGGTTTGTAGTGGATAAGGTAGTCACCCAAAATAAAAAAAGAAATGTGCATTAGTAATTAGGGATCTTAGGGATAAGGTAATACACATTAATGAAGGGTAAATTGTTATGTCATATCCTTTCCACAACCACATGTAACCCTAGGAGTCACCCCTTACTAAAAATAGACTTACTAAAACTAAAAGTGGTTAAAAATAAGAATATGATCTCAAACAGTAGGGAAGGTCTAGTAGTAAAATAAAAGTGGTCATATGTGCCCCTAATAATGTATGGAAGAGGGTAAAACAATGGAAAAACTGAGGTCTTGATGCCCTGAGTGCAATGTACCCCAACACCACCCCCCCAATTGAAGCACAACTTAGGAGCATGCTAGTGAATGAGTCCTAGAAATTTTCAATCATGTTAGGTACTCATGTATAATCAAATAAAACATATAGTTAAATAAAGAGAGAAAACCTAGTGGCAAGAACCCCCCCCCCCCCCCTCAAAATATAAAGGATAATATAATAAGATTAGTTACTGGGAAATTTTGTGTCATTCACCCCTAAACAATCTCTCAAGGATGTGAATTTGAGCTCGGTGAAGCTCTTGGAAAATATGTTTGCAATACACTAAGAATAAAGGTAATATTTCATATCAATGACTCATGTATGAATCTGCTCTCTAGTGTAGTGAATATGAACCGCACTATTCTTAATTTCTTCCTCTGAGTATGCTCTCTATAAAAATTGAGTGTACTCTAGCTATCACACCACATAATCATAGAAAAGTTGAATTTGTACACCAAGATCTATAAGAAATTGTTTCAACCATATATCCTAAGTAGTAAAGTTCAGTGTACCCATGTACTCCACCTTTTTTGATGAAAGAGCAATAGTTTTTTTTTTTTTTTTTTTTTTTATGAAAGAGCAATAGGTTTTTTGTTGTTATTGATCCAAAATATCTTATTCTAAAATCTTATCTGAAGAAGTATCTTTAAAATCTATCACACGTAGAAGGGGAGGTGGTGTAGTAGGGTGATCTAGAAGTAGCTACAAGGGACCTTCTTCAAACATGACACTTATATGTCTAAATAAGATATTAAATTATGAATCTAATAGCATGTATCCCTTAATTCCCTTCAGATATCCCACAAATATGCACACCCTACTCTCAGGTTCCATAGCTTTCCTCTTATTGAAGGGAGTCTTAGCCCATGTGCGAGGACCAAAAACTCTAAAGCATGTAACATTTGGTTCCCTCTATGTTAAGGGCTCAAAAGGAGTGATTCCATTTACTGATTTTCATGGAATTCTATTTTTATTGTAATATGCATAGTTAATAGCTTCAACCCATAGCTTAGGAGGTAAAGATCTAACATGAAGCATACATTTCATCATCCCTTTTAGTGTCATATTTTTACTCTTTACAACTTAGTTTCGTTGTGGAATGTAAGGAACTATATGTCGTAGATTTATTCCCCATTTTAAATAAATATTTTTAACATCATTATTCTCATATTCACCCCCATCATTTATCTAAAGGCATTTATTCCTCTACCCTGTCTAATATTATACAAGTTTCTTGAAAATTTTAAGATGCTTAGAGACTTGATTTAAACATAAGAAAATACAACCACATAAATCTAGACCAATCATCAATGAATTTAAGTACATACCTTGATTTTATTATGGGTGGGTGATGAAAATTTCTAGCAATGCAACTATGCACTAGCTCAAATAATAGAAGACTCCCTTAGCCTTACATATATCGAACTTCTTTTCAATATGTTTTCCAAGTATGTAGTCATGAAAAACTACGTTTTCATATTAGATATGTGGAATCCCTTCAATCGTTCCTTCTTTGCATCGTTGATCCAAATACTTATAATTCAGGTGGCCAAGTCTATCATGCCAATGTGCTCTTTGCATTAGCAAGTGTAAAAAGAGAAACTAAAACAAATTTAGGAATAAAATTAGAGAAAATGTACAACTCGGAATGGCAATCCACCTTACCAATAATAACTCTAGAACCATATAACATGTAAAATATCAACACTATATATAGAGTGGATTCTATTTGTCCTATACCTAAATGAGTGATCTGATAAATCGAAAGAAGGTTAATTGATCAGTTAGAAACATGAAGTACCTTGTGAAATCTCCAATTATCAAAGTCAACTCTCCATTCCCAATAGACCTCCATAGGAGAATCATTTCCCATAAGAATGAGTGGTATGGTGCAAGTCTCCAAGTGAGAATCATAAATAAACTACCCAAGTATGAAGAGAAGAATTTATATCTAAAATCTCATGACCCTTACCTTTGTTCGCTAGTGGTTGGTCTCCCTTATTCTTCTTTGCATTATCTAATATTAAATCATCTAAGTGATGTTGATGGAGTGTTTGTGCCATCTAATCAATGGTTTTCTCCATGCAAGAGCTCTAAATATGGAACCCCCTATCACAATATGTGCACTTATTCTTCTCCTTCTTTTCCTTTTCTCCCTTGGAATTTGAACCCTCCTCAATAATATTTTTCTTTGTTTCCTTCTTTTTATATGGTTCCTTCTTACCATTATTCTTCTACTTAGTCTTCTTGTTTGATCCATTCACTACAAGCACATGGGGTTTTGAAGGCATAGCAACCCACATCTGTATGAGCTTAGTCTACTTATGTATCAATGACTCAATAAAACCATCCATAGATGGAGTCTTCTAATTTTTAAGTATGGATAGTTTATCAATATGAAAAAAGAGACAAAAACATATTTCAACTCTTAACTCAGAAATTACTCAAAAAATGAGGTGTTTCTCTTTTCTATTTATGCCACAATCTTTTACCTAAGCCATCAAAAAATTATACCTTGCAAAGAAGTCTTGTAGTGTCTCAAAGCTAGTTAAATTAGCCCATTCTCTAGCTAATGTCCTCTCAACTCGTTTTACTTTCCAAACAACCCATCCAATGTGGTCCAATATGCATGAGGAGTTGTACAACCTTCTACATGAAATAACAAATCATAGTAGATGGACAAACAAAGAATCCTAT
This sequence comes from Pinus albicaulis, assembly GCA_034641835.2. Classification (NCBI taxonomy): domain Eukaryota; kingdom Viridiplantae; phylum Streptophyta; class Pinopsida; order Pinales; family Pinaceae; genus Pinus; species Pinus albicaulis. Next base: position 694,553,488 of record CM076583.1, on the reverse strand, counting down.
AGGATTTCTCCAAGCCATTGAATTATTTTGATTTCTCAATAGCTAATGTAGGCTCAATTCTAGACCCCATTGTGATCCTACAAAGTTTCTTGTTCCACAACAACAATTGGTGTTTGGCTTCCAATCAAAGTAATTGAAGGGAGTGAGGATCGTAGTGAGTTGATCCATCCTCTTTAAGTAATTCTAAATTGTCAAATTTGCAATAAAATATCAATATTCCTCACAAGCTCAACAATTCTTTTATACCATGTAGGATTGTAAGCATAAGCAGAATATCTAGTTGTGAAAAGATACTAGACTATCTACTATAAAACAAGAGAGAAGAGAGGATAAAACTACTACACATTTTGACTAAGTAGCTAAAGTGACAATTCAAATTACTCATGGAATATGACATGACATTATTGCTAAACATTAACTTAATAAATCACCTCTCCAAGAGAGAAAAACAATTTGATCTAGAGTGGGGTTCACTTGTGCATGCACTAAGCTAACTACTGTAGATTCATAAAATAACTAGTAAGCCAAAAATGGAGTGGGAAACCCTAAATTAGAAACATATATAATGATATGGTTAACTAAAAGTAAGGGGAGTCAAAAAGGTAATAACTCTCGCATGTAATAAATACCCATGTAAACTCCAAATAAGACTAAATCTCAAAAAATAAGATTACTAGGTGAGTGGATAAGTTGGAACAATGTAAACTATGAAATGGGAACTATAAACTGAAAACGAGAACTCTAGCTAAAAAAACCCCAAAAATATAGAAAAACAGCTTGAAAACGAAAAGTGTTGATGCTAGAATATTAATTTTTTTTTCTAGGTAAATTTTAAACATGTTTTAAACATGGCAGTGAAAACAATTTTTTTTGGTGCAAAAAACACCGTGAAAAAAAAAAGTGTTGATGCTAGAATACAACTTTTTTTCTTCAGGTTAGATTTTCAATATTTTGAAATAATGACATCAAAGATAAAATATCATGACTCCGACAAACCTTAAATTTTCAAAAGAAAAATGAAAACATAAATAAATAAAAATTAAAACAACGAAAAAAAGAAGAAGCTAAAAATAACAATAAAAAGTAAATAAAAGTCTATATTAGAAAAAAACATAAATGACAAAAAAAACAAAAAAACAAAAAAATATAAAAAGCCCAAACATAAAAATGTCAAAAAAAAAAAAAAAAAATTAACCTATAAAAGATAAAAACACAAAAACAAAAATTAAAAAATATAAATAAAAAATAATATTTTCAAAAAACATTATTAAATAAGAAAAAAATCAAGGAAAAAAAACAAAAAAAAACTTTATTGAATAATTTAAAAAAAACTATTAAAATAAACCAATAAACTATACATTGCAAAAAACATATTAAAAATAATAATAATAATAATAATAAAATTTTAAATTTTAAAAATTAAAAAAATTAAAAAATAAAAATAAAAATAAAAATAAAAAATAGAAAACATTAAGAAAAATGAATTATAAAAAATATTTAAATAAAAAATAAAAAACATTAAAAAAAATTTACAAAATTTAAGATATAAAAAAAAAAAATTATTAAAAAAAAAAAAACTAAAACCAATTAAAATTGATTAAAATAATTAATAATTAGAATTTAAAAAAATAAAAAATATATACAAGTTTGATCCCTTGGGCCACTGGCGGGCTCAAGTCAATTCTCAAAATCGACTAGGAGCCCAAGTTGATTCTCAAAAACGGCTGGGAGCCCAAGATGATTCTCAGAATCGGCTTTGAGCCCGTTGGTGGCCCAAGCGGCCACCTGCCCACCCACGGTAGGCGGCCACCAATGGCTCAAATCCGATTCTTAGAATCAGATTTGAGCCATTAGTGTCTGCCTCTCGTGGGCAGCAGAGCTGCAACAACTCTGCCCACCCACGAGAGGCAGACACTAATGGCTCAAATCTGATTCTAAGAATCGGATTTGAGCCATTGGTGGCCGCCTACCGTGGGTGAGCGGAGCTACAGAAGCTCGGCCCACCCACGAGAGGCTGACACCAACAACTCAAATCCGATTCTAAAAATTGGATCTGATTCTCAGAATCGGATTTGAGCCGTTTGTGGCTCGAGGGGCCGCCTACCGTGGGCAGGCAGAGTTAATGCAGCTCTGCCCACCCACGACAGGTGGCCACCAATGGCTCAAATCTGATTTTGAGAATCATATTCAATTCTCAGAATCGGATTTGAGCTGCTGACGGCCCAAGCGGCCGCTTGTCATGGGTGGGCGGAGTTGCTGCAGCTCCAGCCGGCCCACGGTAGGCGAAGCTGTTGCAGCTCCGCCTGCCCACGGTAGGTGGCCACCAACGGCTCAAATTCGATTATGAGAATCGGATTTGAGTCATTGGTGGCACGAAGGGCCACCTACCATGGGCGAGCGGAGCTACAGCAACTCTGCCCGCCCACGACAGACGGCCCCTCAGGCCACAAACGGCTCAAGGGATGCAATAATTCATTTTTATTTATTATTATTATTATTTAATTATATATGTTTTATTTTTTAAAATTATATATATATATATATATATATATATATATATATATATATATATATATATATATATATGTTTTATTTTTTTAAATTATATATGTTTTGTTTATGTTTTTAAATTGTTTTATTTAATTTTTTATTACTTTTTTATTTTTAATGATTTATTTTTTATAACTTAATTGTATTTTTTTTATGTTTATGATATTTATTATTTTTATAAATTGTATGTTTTATTTTAATTTTAATTTTTTTTAATACTTAAAATGTTATCTAAATCATTTTCCTCGAATTTTAAAATTTTGAAATGTCGTCTTTTTTTATATAAAATTTATAAAATTTGTTATTTTTCTAAAAATAATTAGTCAAAATATCCATAATTTTTATTTATTTAACGTGTCTCTTTTAGCGAAAATGTCTTAAAATACATACTTTTGTAATTATATCTGTATGAAAAATGTATATTTTTTGTCGAGTTATTAAAATTCTTATTTTTTGGTGATAATTATTTTATGAGTATTGAAATATTAATTAACGACATATAAATATAAAAGAAATCCTAACCTCAAAATATTAATTTTATTAACTTTGGATATATATATATATATATATATATATATATATATATATATATATATATATATATATATATATATATATATATATATATATATATATATATATATTGCAAAGGAAAACAAACAAACAAAAAATTGTAAACCTTTAAAAACCAAATATCTTACAACGAAAAACATGAAGAGGAATAATACCACTTGAAAAATGGTTAAATAATCAACATTTAAAAAAAAAATTATGTATACTTTGGACATAAGAAAATTTAAAGTGTCAAAAATATGCCTTGAAAAAAAAATGTTGATGGTTTTCAAAATCCGCATGAAAATCTTCAACATTTAAAAAAACAAATTCCACACTTCATGCATTATAAAATTTATACTGTCAAAAATAAGCCCTCTAAAAAAGGGGGTTGACGTTGCATCAGTATTTTTCAAAATTGGCGTGAAAATTTGCTAAAATTTAAAAAAAAAATGTTCATACCTAATACATGAGAAAATTTGAAGTGTCAAAAATATGCTAAAAATAAAAAAGGTGTATTCTGAATCAACGCTTTTCAAAATCGGATGATTTTTTGCTACCTAAAAAAAGGTGTATTTTGAATCAACAATTTTCAAAATTAGATGATTTTTTGCTACCTAAAAAAAAAGGTGTATTCTAAATCATCACTTTTCAAAATCAGATGATTTTTTGCTACCTCAAAAATGTGGGTACTTGTATCAATTCCCGTTTCAAAGTTACATTGTTTTGGTCTCCCAAAATAAAAAAGGCAATGTGCATTAGTAACTAGGGACCTTAGGGACAAGGTAGTGTGCATTAATGGAAAAGAAACTATCATGTCATAGCCCAATTAGTGTGAATCACTACCACATGTCATCCTAGATGTTTCTCCCTACTAAAATTAGACTTACTACAAATAGAAAAATGTTAAAAATAGAATATGATTCCAAATGGTAGTGAAGGTCTATTAATGAAAATAATTAGTCATATGTGTCTCCAATAATGTATGGAAGAGGGTCAAATGATGGCCTAAGTGAGGTCCCCGTGAGATCGTTATAAACTCTTGATTGTAATCTACCCCAACATAGGAGAAATATGATATACACTGCAAAGATTGAAGGATTTTTCAACGTTATGAGTTGCTACCTACTCATGCCAACGATGCATATGTTCACATCCCTATTAGTGTTTGTGCATGGAAGTTTCTTCTTGGCCCCGCTTCTACGAGGGCCACATTTAAAGGTGTCTTTATTAGATAACCATTGGTGGAAGCTTGATTTGTGCATTAAGTTGTGACCTGTGACTTATGTAATTTCAGTTTTCACTCTCCAAGCTCATGAGACTTTATGGCCTGCTATTGAAGGTTGGCTAAGGGATTACTCATGAAATAGCCTCATCCAGTTAGCCTTAGTGGAGCCAATATTCTCCTAAGCACTAGTGGCAACTTGTGATGGTGATATTATGACTCATGATAGTCAAATCTAAATGATTTGTAGCCTAGCTTTCCTTTGGTCTCTATCCCAAGTTGTCATTAGTCTTCCTACACGGAATGGTTTCTAGAATTTTAGGTCGTTAATTAATTATTTTAGTATATTTCATATAGTCCTATGAACATGGCCTCCCTACACACTCTTTTGACATTCTATGGGGGTAATCTAGTCTACATTATTTGTGTGAGTTTGAACTTGAGCATGTGAACGTCCACCTTTTATGAATGCCTTTTTTATAAGTTTAGAAAAATAAAAATAAAAACACTTTTTAAATAGAGTTAAAAGAAAGTATGTTATCAAGTAAACTCTACAGATATAAAATTATGCATTTATTTTTTAAGTATTACTTTATGATAATAATGAGGATATTTTCTGTCCACTTCACTAAGTAATGAATTATTTGCATAGAGGGTCCCTTATTGCATAAATAAGTAGTCCTATAAATCAATTTGGTGTCTAGTTAAGTCATAACCTTAATAATAAGTTACTATTGTTATTATACTATAAGGTGTTCCTCTTAAGCATGGGATATCCTACACTCAAAGCACCTCACTTTTACAACCATTTTTTTGCTCTAATATTATTTGAAATTCTCTCAAAATTCTCATTCCCAATTAAAAATAAAAAGAAAATTTAGACCAATCATCATCCAAATCATCAATTTAAAAATAAAAATTAAAAAATTAAAAAAATAAAGCTCGCCTAAGAAACAAAAACTCACCAAAAAATAGGGTGATTCATATCACACTATACACCCAATTGAAATGCACTAAAAATAGGGTTGATTCATATCAGTGGCCACTCCTCTGATAAACTTCATTCCTCTTATAGACCTGATGTCCCTCCACTAACTTCTATGCACTTCAAATCTGTGTAACATGTTATATGACCATCCAGACTAGCCAGACCATTGATTCAGGCATGCACATTCTTCTTAATTTCATTTGCGCTAGGGTGTCTGTACTTCTATCAAACTGACATTGTAACTCCGTATCAAATTGACACTGTAACTCCGTCTTCTCATGCCAGGCCAAATTTCCCACTAATCTTATTCAATATTTATAGGTATAAAGTCATCACAAGAATATTTATCAAGCATTATACCTTATCATGTCATTAGGAAAGATTTGAGCCTTGATAGGAAAGATAGTAGGGATTCCACTCAACAACTGGAGATAACCCCAATTAACATCAAGCAAATAACCTACTTGCACTTCTCGATTATTTTCTATCTGCATAGAACCCTGGACTATTTACCAAGGCCTCATAGCCTCTGCACATGGTTTTGAGCTTCTAGGTGATTTTTAAAGAACAATAAGAAAGAAATCTCTAATGAGTTCATTTAGAATATTAGGAATAACTACCTCCACAATAGATCACACTGTCCATATTTTTCATTAAAACATTTTTCTAAATGATAAAATTGATTAACTTCACTCATGTTCATAAAATAAATAACTTCTTTAGTATCTATCAAATTTTTAAAATATTAAAAAGTTGCAATCAAAATAAATCAAAATGACTGATGTGATGAGAATCTGTGTTGATATTCACACTGTCTCGGTCTTCTTCTACATATGAGAATCACAACGGAAGATTCAAAATACAATGGTCTATATAGAGGTATAGGACTTCAATTCATGAGGTGAGATGTAGATTTGTGTGGGCTTTAGTTGTTGTCAAATTTTAGGGTTAAATATTTAATCTTCATAAAAGCTCAAAATTGACACCTCATAATAATGAGAGTAGAACCACTTTTAGAAAAAAATTATTCCAAATAACATCCAAGCTCTATCAATCACAATTAAAGTTGTTCCCACATTCAAACGAAATTTTCAATGCATATATGATAATTCTGGTGAGGTGGAAAGGTACACAATCTCAAAGCTTAGTTTTGATATCTCAAAAATGTCACCTACTCCAAAATATCATGTCTATTTTCATGTCCAAGAAAACATTACTATCTAAGAAATCAAAAAAGAACCCAAACGAGTTAGGGTCGAAGACCAAAAACCGGTTAAAACCTGAGTTTCTAATTTTCATTTGGTGAAGGAGGAGGCTCTTCCACGATTAAGCATTTGTATTCGTCGCTGGCGTCTTCTGCTGCATGTTTCGCATAGGTGGCAGCTTCAATACAGGTGGCGTCCTCAACATTGGTGGTAGCTTTAGAGAGGCGAAATTTGTTGCGGTCGTGTTCGCCCCCGGGCTAATCCTTGTTGTTGTTGTCCCTGACTTTGCTTCTGTGACTAGAAGCACCTTTCTCTATGGTTGTGGGAGTGCCATGACCCCCTTCATTTTTCTGCAATTTGGTGGAATAAAGGACACCAGAATTGGAAGGTTCCTCCCTAAAATACACTGTGATGAAAGCAGTAATACGGGGTTTATCCATAGTGCAGGAATAACGAAACTGGGCGGAATGAGTGGTCTGGCAGAGAAAAACCTGCTAAGAGGGTGGAGTGGAGGCAGTTGTTTCCACTTGGGGCAGCGTCGGAGAAGCGGCATTCAGAAGTTGAGAAGAGGGCTGCGAATGAGAGTCAATGTTCGAGGGCAGGGAGTAGGGTAGCGCCCATTGGTATGCTCCGGCAAAGAGGAGGAGGTATCAGAACGGGACGAAGGGGGCGTGCGAACGAATCTGCCATGGTTTTTGCCGCGACGGCAACGCATTCAGTGCCGCAGGCGAGGCATGGTAGCTTTGGGACGAGGACTATGAGGCTTAAACGCAGAAGAATTGAAGGACTTAGGATGCCAAAATGCAGAGGCCAGATGCAAGCTGCAATGCAAGCTTTGTGAGAAATGTAAACCGGGCATGAACTTAATACAATAGTGAAGATTGCAACGCCTCCCGGTATGCGTTCGGGAGCTCGGCTTCGAGATACCACGGGGGCAGGTGCAACCCAGCAGAACAGGAGAAGAAAAATTGTGACGCAGTAGAGCAGGTGCAGAAGAAGGCTGACTCTGATAGCTCATCTTGTAGAGATGTAGATAGCATCAACTCGAGTGCAGAGTAAATGAGTGATAACGTTCACTGCTAGCTCCAATTATTGCAATTCGCATGAGCTCGTGGGTGGCCCTGTGGCCATGCCACTTGCCAACCCTTGATCTCAGCCGTAAACCAGCCATACAATCACCCTTAATTGACACCCGCATCCAGGAGGCCATCCTACTTCTATTATGGTTGTCCCTATTTCACATTCAAATCTCACTAGGTAAATATATCTATAAAAAAAAAAAATCATTTCACACATCCTACTCCTGTTGCACCATTACTTCTCTCAAAACCCTAGGCCCGAATGGTTCCTCCCCTAGGAGAAGGATCACCTCCTCCACCATTTCCCCTCGATATTTCCACTTTCACATCCTTGGTTTCTACGAGCACAAGACCCACAAATCAGCAACAATCATGCTTTTTCAAGAGACTAGAGGATATTCAAAAAGTTCCTATTCACACTCCACAATTGTGTCACATGGCTCTATGATTATTCTAGTGAGGAATAATTGGACAGTTCACTAGTATTTGGCCCTCCCCTTACACTCTAGCAACCTAGGTAGATAAGATATAGCATCCTTTAATCAAAGATAAGCCCTCCCTATCCTTTTGTGGAAAATTATTTTTCACCTTCCCCTTTGAAGAAAAAGAAGATCGGGATTTAATATTCAAGAGTTGATCATACTTTCTGAGAGCTCAATGGATTTTCTTAAAGAAGTGGGGAACACAATTTAACTTAAAAAATAATTACCCTTAGTTATTCCAGTCTGGATAAACTTTCTTTATCTACCTGTCCATTGTTAGAATGGAGAAACCCTAATGTATATAGGTAATTCTCTTGGAAAATACATTGACAAAGTGGAACCAAGAGAGTGAATGTTTGCATGCTCTAGGATATGTGTCAAACTTGATTTAGAAAAGTGACTAGAACTTTATCCAATTGGCGGACTATGATGAAATTCCATTAAAATGTAAAAAATGTCATGAACATGGTTGTTTTGCTATCAACTACCCAAAATCCATCCCATAAGACAAATAAGGAGAACAAGGAGACCAATGTAAATAGCTCAAGCTAAAAGATACTAGTACTTGACAAGAAAATCCATCCAAGTGTCCCATCCCTAACTCTTTTTCCCATATTGATCCCTCTTCCTCCAATAAAAACCCCTCTCAAAACCTTCAATCAAAAAGAAAGGAAAGAAAACAAAATCTCCAAGAAAATAGATACAAAATTTTATCTCAAATGATCATCCTTAAAAATATTAAAACTCTAACATAAGAGGATGAAGAAATGGACAAGATTCCTCCACTGGAATATGCCCCATCTTTTTTAGTCGAGACTAATTTATTCCCCCTCCAAAATAATCAACCCCTCCCTTTTCAAGAATATGGAGATCCCCAATCCAAAAAGAGGATATTCTCTCCCTCTTTCTCCTCAAGATTAGTGTTCCCTAGAGATGAATTAGAAGAATAGAAATCAGAGACTCAACAATAAGTAAACCATCTAAGAAAGCATGGAGGAAGCCTAATAAGGATAAAAGGCACAAGCATGAAGCAGGAAAAAATGAATGGGAACACAACACACTATAGAGGGTTTATATAATAAAAGCACCAGAAGTACAAATAACCAAAGTGGTATTGTTCCCACAATAGTGGGAGCCTCCAAACAAAAATGTAAATAATGAAGGTCATCTCGTGGAACTACATGGGTCTAAGTAGCGAATAAAAATGGACATCGGTAAGGAACCTAATCTTAATGGAAAAACCTTAATCCTAATTCTCGAACAGAATAAACTAGAGAAGATGATATCCTCTAAAAAAGTAGAACAATATGGAAAGGAAGCTCAACCAAAGTGGTAAGCTCAAGAGGGGCTTTGGCGGGGATATTCACAATTTAGTCCTCAAAATATTTTTAACTCATCCATGATCACTCCTCTAATTTGTTGGAAATAAGTACTCTCCACATCTCCTATGGTAATATATACAACTTCATCATTGTTCACATGCCAAAATAATACTTAGACAGTATGGTATGTTGTAACTCATTTCTAAATATGAAATATCGAGTGGGAGGCTGACAATATTTCTGTGGGATATTTCAACACCATTGTCTGAGCTTGTGAAAAAAATAAATCCAAGGTTAGAGATCCCTTCTGAGAAAAAAAATGGGAGACTTTTCTTCCACCTTTCACTTAATTGATCCAAATCCAATAAAATGAAATTTCACATGGTCTAATCGATGTATAGGGTTAAGACATATTATGGCATGTCTTTATTTTTTGTTAATCCACATCACTCTTCTAGATAACAATGTCACTCCATCTCAAATCCTTTTCAAGGGAAATTATTATCATTACCCAATAGCTTTATCCATTTCCACCTTACAAAACTATGTCCCCGTCCCATTTTGATACAATCCCAATTAGTCTCGGGATCTTTAATCTCTTGGTATAGTCTCAAGGAGTGGAACAAGTGGAGTGAAGGTTCCCCAATCTTCATCTCGAAACAAAAAATAGAAAATGTCAAGAAAACACTAAAAGAATGGGAAAAACAAAAAATCGAGGGGAATAAATTATATGTCTCTACCCTTAAACAGAAACTATAATAACTTCAAGGGAGAATGGAGAATAGTTAGTTATGCAAATTTCTCTCATGGAAGAAAAAAAACTTCCAAAAACAACAATAGGCTCCAAATAACAAAGAAGAATTGTAACGCGTAAATTAAAGGAGTCTATGGTTAAAGGTTGGAGATAGGAACACACATTTCTCCCACAACATGAAAACTAGCATATATAAAGGAAAATTGTGAAAATAATAACCATAGAAAAGGGAGATACCCTCAATCTATATGATCAGATCAAAAAAACAGTTTTAAGCATTTTATAACTCTAAACAGGACATCCTACTGAAGACAAGGCGACTATAGGGAAATGATGGAGAATATTCCTTAGGTGGTTAGTATGGAGGATAATGAAAATCTAATGCGTCCTATAAAGGCTTAAGAAGTATGGGAGGCTATCACAGACTTTGACCTAGACAAGGCTCCAAGTCATTGTGGATTTTTAGCCCATTTTCATAAGGCTTATTGGAGCGTCATTAAACCATACTTGATTAGAATGACTGCATATATCCATAAGTCTTTTGGGATGGGGAGAAGATAAAATTATTCCTTTTTGGCTCTTTTCCCAAAAGAAACAAACCCCTCCATTTTCAATATATTTCACCACATTTCTCTTTATAATGTTTCATATAAGATCATCTCTAAGATTATATCAATTAGAATGAAATTTCTTCTCTCAAATATAATCTTATAAAATTAGGGAGTATTTTTCCAAAATAGACATATCATGGACAACATCATTCTTTTTCAAGAGGAAATCCACACAAGAAGTGCCCAAGGAGAGAAAGGCATGATAATTAAATTGGATATGGAGAATGCATTTTGTAGGGTCTAGCACAATTTTCTCTTTATAATCCTTTGTAGTTATGGCTTTAGCCCCCAATTCATAAATTTGATTTCTCATGCATAAGCTCCCCTTGGATCTCCCTATTGGTTAATGGAAGATCAAACAAATTCTTCCATGCCTCAAGAGTACTTCATCAGGGGTGTGCTCTTTCCCCAATCTTATACATCATAACAAAATATTCATTAAGTATGATATTGAAGTTTAACATAAGGATTGGATCCCTTCCAATCCAATCTATTGCTAGAGGATTAATAAATATCAATCACGCACAATTCATAAATGATACTCTTCTATTGGGATGGACATCTATAATTATATCATTATATTCAATAAGATATTAGAAAAAATTGTGTAGGATTTTGATATATTGTTAATCAATAGGACAAGCCTCTTGATCATGTGGAATGATAGTAGAAATCCGCAAGTAAAAACCCAATATATTCTACATATCCTAGTTCAAGAGGAATGGTCTTCATTTCATTATCTGGGCAACTCCATAATCCTTAAGGCCTTTCCTCATCTCTCTTAGTAGCTAATTCTTAATAGGTTTAAAGAAAAATTTACTAAATGGGGAGAAAAATGGTTGAATCTAGCAGGATGACAGGTCCTCCTTAAAGTAGTGTTATCAACCCTCCTTCTATTCCAATTTCCAATAGTCATAACTTCAATAGGATTTCATATGACCATTTCTCATTAGGGGAATTTTGAGGTTTAAAATGGGCCTCCTAAGAAAAATGTACAACCAAAATAAACTTTATGAGACTAATAGGATGCAATATGATGATGTCAACCATGGGGGATAATTCACCATTTTTGGTGTAAAAAAAGTAAAAATATTAAAAAATAATAAAATAATAAAACTACTTTTTCAACTCGTATTTTCAACTTATCTCCCAAAGGATTTACTCATATTTCGAATGGGAGTACTTGTTGGATGAAAAATTTAGTTCCTCATCCAAGGAGTACCCATGTTGCATACTTTTGATGGACCCTGCTACACGAAAAATGAGAAATACATGAAAAAACGTGATTGCAATCACATTTTTCATGGATTTCTCATTTTTTGTGTAGCAGAGTCAATCAAAATTATGTAACATGGATACTCCTTGGATGGGGAATTAAATTTTACATCTAACAAGTATTCCTGCTCGAGATTTGAGTAAAACCTTAGGGAGATAAGTTCAAAATACGAGTTGAAAAAGTAGTTTTTTCTTTTTTTCCCTCTAAAATTTGATGATGTAATCAAATCTTATTTTATTATTTCCACTATTATTTTATAATTTCCTTAAGAGGCCCATTTTAGACCTCAAAATTCCCCTAATGCAAGAACTCATAAAGTTCTTATGGAAAGGAGAAAAATACAACACAAGAATAATATCACTTGGTAAACTTGTCTACTATTAAATCCCCTGTCACCCATGTTGGCATAGGTGTGAAAGAACCAACAATTATGAATCTGGAATTCGAAGGAAAATTATTATGGTATCTGATAATTGATAAGAATGATTGGTGGAAGTAGGTTCTACTTTGAAACTTCTTGTCAAGATATAGAAATCACTTCCTGGATCACAAGTCTTCATTTATCAAATGTATATCGAAAAAATGGAAAACATATGAGCACCTATCCCTCTCCTCCAATCCTTCTTCTCATGGGTCCCTAGAAATGGGAAAGAGGTGAATATTTGGCAAGACAAAACCTTATAAAACCCACCATTTGAAAACAATTCAACCCTTATCTCACTCAAGTACTCACTTTAAATAATGGGAAATCACATTCTATTTGGAATTTCTAATTGGTACTCAGATGAATCCTAGGAGGCTTTAAACCTATATTTCATCCTTATTCACCTAAGGAACCTTATCCCTACATTTCTCTCCTCCCTAAAAGGATTGATCTGATATCTGTGAACAAAAAATACTCTAGAGGTTGGGCATGGGAGCTTCACTAGGGGAGCAATACTATACCATGTGCTTGTTGAGATTTTGAGTATTTGGGGTAGCATCAGTTGTGCTATGGCTCCCAAATTTTGTGGAGGGATTAGAGTACACTTGATCTACAAGACCGAGAAAGGGATTTGCGAAATTTCATCTGGTTTAGGAGATATTAAATTAATTAATTATTTTAACGTATTTCTTAAGTTAAAACTTAGGGAACTCAAATAATTAAAGTGAATTTAATTAAACATGTGATGAAATTGTCTTAAGTCACACAGATCAAGATTTATTTTAATCTTAGCCATTGATTCAATATCTGATCAACGTCGTTGGTTTCCCAACGAGAAAAGTGTAAAGGAAAGGCTCAGGGTCATTTGTAAAGACACACAAAGGCAGAGCATTGAAGCTAAGCTAAGATTCGTTTTAGCTCAAGAGAGGGGAATTTAAGCCAAGGGGATGATCTGATCCCGGGGTCTAGAATCAGCAAGAGGCAGAGATCAATTTAGAGAGGCAGTGCAGAGAAGCAGGAGAGCAGCAGCAGGAAGGGAAGCAATTGTGCTATGCAGGTGTTGCGCAGTCCCTTAAGACAGCGTGATTTGCTGCAAGAAACCCTCAGGGGTTACGTAGAAACCCTAAGGGGTAGCGTAAGGACTGCATCACCCAGTCTGGGGTAACACAACCCTTTCCGAAGCAGCGCTGAGGGACGCAGAGGCTTCAGAGGCTAACGCAGAGGCTTCAACGGCAGCGTTGGGGTTTTTAGGCCCTAATTTTTGTTGAGTTATGTAAATCACATTTGAGGGTGTGGACCAGTCATTGTTTTGGCCCTAGATAAGCCAGTGAGTTATAAATCTAATATTTCTCTGTGGCGTTTTAAATATGGAACCCAGGCTTGTTGTAGTCAGAAAATTCTTAATAATAAAACCCTCCAGCAGCCAGAAGACCGATTTTCCTGCATTTGATTTTCCTGGGGACTATTGTCCAGAAAAAACTGTGTCGCTTTGTCTATGTGTGCATGAACTTGTTCTAGATGTGGATTTGTGGAGATCTGTTATGTGTTTTGCTTTGATTTTAACTTGAATTTTATTCATTTAATAACTTGTCTAAGTAGGAGGAGCATAACTAGATTAACAGTAAGTGTAAAGATTCAGAAATTTCCACATGGTATCAGAGAAATTTCAGATCTAGGAGGGTCACCAACAAGAGACTGAAGGTTAGAAAGTAGCTGGAAAAGCAGGAGAAACACAGATATGAAGGGACAACGCAGTTTTCAAAGGCAGATTCACGCAGAGGGAAGGGTGACGTAGTATAACATTGTCTCTTAGAAAGCCCATGCAATTAATGCATAGAGGCAGCTCATAAACAACGCTGGAACAGTCTGAAGCCTGCCAATGTGATGTAGATCTAAATCTGTCAGATCCAAAAAAGACTGAAGAAAAGCTGCAGAAATTCAGAAGGTATTGGTGGGGTTAAATTTCTGAAGTTTTCAAATTTTTAGCCTAATCACAAGTGACAAAGAGCGAAAGGATATAAACTTCTTAGAGAGTTTATAGCCGAAGAAACTTGCAGTTTGATCAGAGGATGAAAGAGAATTGAATCAATGTTGATTTGGTAGATTTCCAAGGAGAGAAGTCAGTTGTCAGAGGGAGCATAAAGTGTTTGTTTCACCAAGGTCCTTAGATCCATTTCTATAGCAAAGAGAAAAGAAAGTTTGACACATTCTGAGCAGATGGATCCTCATGGACTGCATGATCAGGACAGGCTGGATGGCCTCTCAAACTTTTCATTTTGGAAGGCAAGGATCCTGATAGTCCTTTAGGCATACAATCTTAGAGACCATGCATAGCAGACTCTGACCACACTAACAAATCCGGATCTCCTTCAGAAGCATAAGGAAGCTATTAGGCATGCCAAGAAGTTGATTATGGATGGAATTAAGGACCATATTGTACGACACTTAGATGAGAAGAAGAAAACTAATGAGATGTGGAAGGCCTTAATCTCCCTATATGAGGGAAAATCTGTCCAAAGGAAGATGTTGTTGGAGACACAGATGAGGTCATTCATGATGACCAAGGGAGAATACATGGAACATTTCATCTTCAGACTGCAGTCGATCAGAGATCAGTTGACTGCAACTAGCGCTAAGGTGGAAGATGATGTGATGGTTAAGACTACCCTCAATGTAGTCACGGATGAGTGGGAAACCTTTGTCCAAAGTATCTTGGGCAGATGGGACCTCCCAGATTGGGACAGCTTGTGGTCAGTTCTGCGTCAAGAAGAACTCTGTAGATTCACCAAGAAGCAGTATAGCTCTGGATCGAGCAAAGTGAAGAAGGAAGATGAGGAAGATGCAGCCTTGGCATCGAAGAAGCAGCCAAAGAAGAAGAAGGATCTCTCAAAGATAAAGTGCTTCCATTGTGGTGAAATGGGACATTTTACCAGAAATTTTCCTCAGAAGAAAAAGGACAAAGAAGCTTCTTCTTCTAAGGCTGTTGTGGAAAATGATGGGTCAGAAGATGATGCAGCCATGAGAGCTCATGAACCACGGAGGTGGGGTGACATGGATATGTAGAGGAGCTACATAGTCTAAGGCGGGATCCTTGAGAAGCTCATCTCATGGATCACATGCGAGCTAGGGGAGCCTTAAGACAGTAGCGGGACAAGTGGAGCAGTGGGTGCATAGATCACAGATGAAACAGAGGCAGAATTGAAGACTGGGAATAACAGCACAGAGTAGAGCAGCAACAGCATAGAAGCAGCAGCATCACAGAGGCTAATGTGACTTCAGCAACGCAGAGCAAAGCTGCTTACGCAGTGTAGAGCTGCAGCAGCACGGAAGGCTTCAGAGGGATAGCACAGTGCAACAACAGAGTGAGAGATTTCATCACAAGGGGCTGATGTGACTTCAGTAGTGCAGAGAGAGTCTACTTACGCAGTGTAGAGTTGTAGTTGTGCATCATCCTTCAGATGCCAACACAAATCTGTAGCCTATGGAGCTTCAGTGATGAGGATGTAGCCCATATGACATGTCTATCAAAGATTGGGCAGTTGATTCAGTTGTTTCTCTCAACAACTAAATTTGCAGTGTAGCAAATCAACAGTGGCAATGCTATGAGCAGCACAGATGCAGCATATGAGAGGGAGCTGCAGTACAGAGGTTGCAGTGGCAGTCGCAGAGTCATGGGCAGCGATATAGAATGGCATCAGTAGTTCAGACTTGAGTGGCAGCAGTCCAAGCATTAGTAGCACAGAACCAGTGCCCAAAATCATGTAATGAATAGCGTGATGTATTGCTAGAGCACACCGTTGATGTTAAGAGGGAGTGTTGAGATTTCGTGTATTTGGGATAGCATCGGTTGTGCTCTAGCTCCCAAATTTTGTGGAGGGACTAGAGTACACTTGACCTACAAGACCCAGAAAGGGATTTGGGAAATTTCATTTTTTTTAGGAGATATTAAATTAATTAATTATTTGAATGTATTTCCTAAGTTAAAACTTAGGGAACTTAAATAATTAAAGTGAATTTAATTGTGACATGTGATAAAATTATCTTAGGTCACACGGATCAAGCTTTCTTCTAATATTAGCCATTGATTCAAGATATGATCATGGTAGTTGATTTCCCAACGAGAAAAGTATAAAGGAAAGGCTTGGGGTCATTTGTAAAGACACACAGAGGTAGAGCACTAAAGCTAAGCTGAGATTCTAGGGCGAGTTTGTTAAGAATTCTCAGAAGTGTTTCAGCTGCAAAGAGGGGAATTTAGGCTAAGGGGATGATCTAATCCCGAGGTGTAGAATAAGTAAGAGGCAGAGATCAACTCAGAGACATTAAGGAAATTTTGAGGTCTAAAATGGGCCTCCTAAGGAAAATGTACAATCAACATTCACTTTATGAGAACCAATCACATTTTAGGGAATGACATCATCCCTAATGGTTGAGGTGGCATTGCTTGAGTGAAAGGTACTTACTTGTCACATTCTCAATGGTGGATAAAAACTTGTGGTTAACCATGGTAGTGCTCTAAGTACTTTTAAATTCAAAGTAAAGTACTCATAATAAATGTCATTTCACACTTTTTGAATAAA
Source organism: Pinus albicaulis (assembly GCA_034641835.2). Classification (NCBI taxonomy): domain Eukaryota; kingdom Viridiplantae; phylum Streptophyta; class Pinopsida; order Pinales; family Pinaceae; genus Pinus; species Pinus albicaulis. Next base: position 694,536,443 of record CM076583.1, on the reverse strand, counting down.
AATATATTATTGTCATTTCATATTTATTGAAAGAAACAATGCATATCTCTATACATTTATTATATTATATTATATTATTTTTATATAGTAAATTAATTACATGTTATTATACAAATTAAATAATATAAATTTAATTAATAGCATATAATATAATTAAGAATTTATAAATTTATATTTATATTTTGTTTTAAGTCATTTAAGTACAAAGGACAAATGCATTAGTTGTTCAATGATAATGTCTTTTTCTTGAAAAACTCATTCTTATTTAAAGTCACATCAATACAATATTTTTATTATCTTTATTTTGGTACAACTTTTGAATTGAATTTAACTATGGTTACATGGATTGTGGTGCAAAAAGTGAATTGAAAATTCATAAATATTATTTTCTTGGTTTAGCTATTATTTTATTATTTCCTTAGGGGGGCCCATTTTAGACCTCAAAATTCCCCTAATGAGGTAGCGTAGAGAAGTAGGAGAGTAGCAACAGGAAGGGAAGCAACTGTGCTACGTAGGTGTTGCGCAGTCCCTCAAGGACAGCGTGATTTGCTGCAGGAAACCCTCAGGGGTTACGCAGAGACTCGAAGGGGCAGCGTAAGGACTGCATCACCCAGTCTGGGGTAATGCAGCCCTTTCCAAAGCAACGCTGAGGGACTCAGAGGCTTCAGAGGCTAACACAGAGGCTTCAGGGGAAACGTTGGGGTTTCTAGGCCATAATTTTGGCTGATTTCTGTAAATCTCATTTGAGGGTGTGGATCAGTCATTACTTTGGCCCTAGATCAGCTAGTGAGTTGTAGATCTATTATTTCTCTGTCGGGTTTTCCAGATCTGGAACTCGGGCTTGTTGCATTCAGAAAATTCTTAAAAATAAAACCCTCCAGCAGCCAGAAGACCGGTTTTCTCACATTGGGTTTTTCCGAAGACTATTTGTCCAGAAATAACTGTGTCACTTTATCTATGTATGCATGAACTTTTTCTAGATCTGGATTGGTGGAGATCTGTTATGTGTTTTTCTTTGATTTTAACTTGAATTTTATTCAGTTAATAACTTTCCTAAGTAGGAGGACCATAACCATATTAACATTAATAATTTTTGCATAAAGTGTAAAGATTCAGAAATTTCCACAGTGCTTTGATATCAGGGGATATGTATTGAGGAAAAATGACATAATAAACTAAGCATATAATAGGGGGGAAATGGTTTTTATATTTTTAGTTAGAAAAAATGGATCACAAAGTTAATTAAAAAATATTTATGGGGCATAGAAATTGTTAATGAAAAAATGGATACATGCAATACGTAGTGAAAGTAGGGCCTTTTTAAATTGGGAAGATGTATTGGTTCGTATTGGTAGGAGGTTAAATAATGTGATTTTTAGAGGTATTTTCCAATATGTAGTCAAATTAAGAGTATTGTTCAGTATGCCATGAACGCGCGTGATATTTCAAAGATTCATTGAGTGAAACCCCCATGAGGTGGGGTGACATCATTGTACTTAGTCAAGTTGGGATACAAGCAATAGATATTGCTAGAGGGGCCTCCCCCTATTTGAAGTTGTGGGCTCAAATATGGAACTCATAAGAACTTCCCAAAATAAACATATTTTTTTGGACATTGGATAATAAACTAATTCTAACAAAAAAAAATCTAGCTAAAATAGAAATGCATGGATCCTCACAATGTGCACTCCACCAAAAGAAAAAAATAAAATATTCAACATCTTTTTATAGAATGTGAATTTACAAGGAAAATTTTGGCATAAGAAATGAAAGGGTTGTTTCATTAGGTTAAATGGCCATAATCACCCACTCGATGGTTTCAAACCTGACATTAACACCATGTAGGTTCATTCAAAATAAATAATCTATTAGAAAATTTGTGAATGGAACTTTCAAAATACAATTGTTGGAAAATATAGTTAGTATGAAACAAGGTACGGTGCTTGTATGAATCTCGTTACGATTTTTGGCAAGCATTGGGGCTTTGGGGTGAATAAAATCACCTTGATTGAGAGCTTTTTAAGCACTCAACCAAGCAATATTCTAGCGATTGATCAAGCTATTTGAGGGCTTAAATATTGCTCGATCGAGCAATAAAAAAAAACCTTCAATTGAGCTCCTATGTAACCCGAGGTTATGTAGGAGCTTGATCGAGCTAAAATTTCGATCGAGCATTGTTTTCAAAATTCCTTCCAATAGAAATTAGGCACAGTGTAAAGCCCTTGTTTCACAATGTCAAAAGCTTGATCGAGTGTTTGTTAAACCCTCAATCCAACTATTTCAAATTTTACCTTAAGTGCTTGATCGAGTTGTTGATGGCCTAAAAAATAGAGTTTGAGCTCCCCTTTTGTATATTTATCTACAATGGCATCTTGTAGCCTCATCGACTTAAGGAAATATATTTCATGTTGTATTTGTGAAGGAATCCTCTATCTAACGGCGTATGAGTTTGACATTTTCAAATTCATATGGTATTTTTCATCTAATTTCTTTTAAATGTTATGCTTGAAATTTTTTTGAACAATTTCAAAGGGGTTGAATGAAAAATCAATAACATAAAATATGCATAATGAAAAAATTTCAAAAAATACCAGATTCTTCATTTATGAGTCCTCTTCAAAAAAGTACTTTTGGTTTGTGTATTCTTTTAAATAGTAGAAAAATATCATACATAAATGCATGTGTGTGAAAAATGTAATTCAAATATTAATTCACCAACTTCAAAAAATAATAAAAAATATAATTTTGCATAAAAAATAAAGTTTCAATATGCATAATGTAGTTCTCTATGTGTCGATCAAGATCAAGCTTATATATATATATATATATATATATATATATATATAACGTGAACACACACGCATTATAATTTAACGGAAAATTGACAAATTATATGACACTAATTTTTTTTGCAAAAAATATCATTAGGACAATAACATAATTCTCCAAAAATTGTTTTTTTACTCCAAATCAAAATTCACAAATCTTATATGAATTTTGAGGGCTTCAATTCGATAAAAGAGTACAATTTTCAAATTTCACTGCCACATTTGGCCCAAAAGTGTAAACCACCTTCACATTTTCACCCGGTACTATTTCAAAATACACAAACTAACATAGTAGTGGTAGAAAAAATAACCAAGTCACTACCAGCAAAACATATATGCAACAAATATTCCAAGTCTCATAGGCCTCAAATAATGGATAACTGTAAACCAAGATGGATATCCCAATTTAGCATCAAGCTCCAAAATTCTTCTTTAATGCTATGAAAGAGCCATTGCAAACTATTCTTATCTATCAAATAATTCAATAAATGACTAATACTGTAGGACTCATACGATCCTTGATTTGTGATGCCTCAAAACAAAACCAAAGGGTGGCATGCACATGGTCGGGGGGGGGGGGAGGTGGGGCATGATCTTAAGCCCTAAAGGATGATTTGAAAAAACATATTCCTATAGTATGGGAATAGCCTTAAACAACTGAGTGGTATGCCTTACTGCAAGGTGTTAAATTATCAAATAAATTCCTAGTTCATATGTTGATCATAGTAGGGGACTTTCCATAATATCATATGACATTTAGATCTTGGTACCATCCCATCTTATTTGAAGTTGTAACTACTATATAAAAGATTTAGAATAAATTTAAATCAACTCTAGAGTTAAATGAAATCCATGTCCTTCATGAGCTGAACACTTAGTAAACACATTAGCGAATCAAGCCACTAGATGCCCCCCCTAAATCATATGGGTAAGCATAACCACACAAACCTACCTGATCCCATGATGCATGCAAGCGAGGCATATGGATTTTATTTGGAAATCAATGAATTGGATTTAAGACTTGGCATATAGAAGGATCATTATTTATTTAAGAAGCATTAACTTTGATGTATCACAACCCTATCAACAGTGTGTAATGTACAGGGAAGTCCACTCAAAATCTCATTGCAAGCAGAGTGTTTTCTCAGGCATGGGATAATTGCAATAGTGAGATTAATGTATAGTAATTACCTAACATTATATTCATGCGTTAGGTTGTTTTTGTGTGCTTGTGTAGGTATGTTGTCATTTCTCCCTGGTGGGAAGAGGGCGACAATGACATTATTATGGATTTGGCCCTAGGACTCCCTCCATAGGAAATCTCTTTTTTTATCTCCATGGTGCTTATTTGTAATGTCAACTTGGTAGAAAGGGAATCTCAATGGTGACAAAAACAACTCTCTAGTCAAATTTGGTAGAAAAAATCAAATAAGGGATAGAGGTTACAATAAAAAATTGGCAAGCTGGCCTGGGATGGGAAACGAAAGCACATTGTAGCACGAGATGAGGAAGTGTTGAAAATTTAGGAGCATTACATGGTCGTCCACCTTCATATAGAGAAATTGGCACCATAGCTCATGTCCACTACGAAAATTATGGTTGAGCATTGAACTCTTAGATCCAAAGGCAAGAAGATGAGATTGATAGTTTACAGAGACAATTGGAAGAAATGCATGTAAAATAATTGTGTCCTCCCCTATCAACAACACACATAGAGTTAGAAGCTAACCTAGTTTTCTCCTCTCCCTTACCTCCCTTTTTTTAACATTCCAACTCCCTTGGAAATTCTCGACATTAGACCAGATTACTTTGGTAGAAATACAATATAATAAATTATTATGAAAATAAATGATGTAAGTATGGAGAAGTGTTTTATAGAAAATTCACATACAAATCTCCATGTATTTTTGGTTTTTTATCATGGATAGGAAAACATGATAAAAGCAAGATATCCATAGGAAGGTGTACGACAATTATGGCTCTATAAACGTAAATATGTTATTTTTCTGTGTTAACAGATTTTTCTAATTCTAGTATTCATATAATATTTTATACATATTTATGAAGGAATGAAATGAAATACATATATAAAAAAAAAACAAATAGCTACAACGAAAACATAGCTTCATTTCATTAATAACTAAGTACTAAAAATTGTTTACATGCAGAATGGAAATAGACTAGCTCGGGCGATGGTAGCTTATCTCTCAGAAGAGATGTCTGGCTACATGCCTTATGAAATATGTTACAATGAGGCTCAAAGGCCTATTTATTATTGAGAAACAATGGAAAACCCTAAAAATTCAAAAACCTAACCCTAGGAGATGAAGCGCCAAACGTTTGTGGACCCCGTTAGGGTAAATTGGTACATGAAATTCCTGGGTTCGTATCTTTGGCATAAGATCTATGTTTGACGTGTACAATACCTCGTTATAAATATCTATACAAGGACTACAACTTTTGACTACAAACCCCTATTATAGTTTTTAATTTTTCCCTTTTTCCAAAAAAACATCGTTTAGGACCTCAAAACGGCTTTGAAAGTCTAGGACCCAAAAAGATGCCAAAAATAGTAAATTGTGCTACAATTAAGGAAATTGAAAGAAACAATGTTGGGGGTCCAAGTGGAATAGGCAAGTGGCCACCAATATCCACCTCAATCAATATTGAACTTATTTTTTTTGTATAAATCATGTGTAAAATTAATCAATGCACTATATTTATATAAACACATTATTATCAATGTGCACAAATTTCAAAAGTGCACTCAATATGGGCCAACGTATTAAATCGATATTCATCTTGTAAATGGTGCTCTTAATAAATATTCCATGCATTTGTTAGACCAATAAGTTTGAAAATATTATTAGCAATTCATGTGGATGCATTATTGGTGCACCATGTTGTCCCAAGGGGGAAACTCAATTGGTGATAATCTTGATATGAAGTATTGTGTAAACTAATAGATCCAAGGCTCAAAACCCCCTCGAAGTAACATGGTCTTCAGAGATGATAATTTTTGTATAAGGCATCAGAGGTATAGTGGTAGCAGTTGAAATTGATCCTGTGTCACACGAGTATGAGCCCAACCCAATTATCGATTCCTCTAGTACAAAAAAATAAAATAAAAATTGGTGCACCATGTTTAATTCCATGCAATGTGTATGGTGCTATTCTATAGTTTTAATCATACCATTACATGGTACATAAGCACATTAAATATTAACATACTAGAGAGCATAGGAAAGATTTTGGAAATTTTTTTATATCTTTTTAATCTACTTATAATGTAAGAAAACATAACTTACTTATTTGTTCTATGTAAGAATTATAATTCACTGCATAGAGATATGATGCATCTACCATTTCATACTACAAATGGTTCACTTCTATATTCAATCACACACCCATTAAAGAAATTTTGAGGCAAAAAATGAGCTTCAAAACAAAAATGTACAACTAAAATCAACTTTATAAGAACCAATAGGATTTAATATGATGATGTCAACCATGGGGGATGATTCACCATTTTTGGAGTAAACAAGTAAAAATTAAAAAATATAAAAACTAATTTTCCAACTCGTATTTTCAACTTATCTCCCAACGATTTTACTCAAATTTCAAGCGGGAGCACTCGTTGGATGCAAAATTTAATTCATCATCCAAGAAGTGCCCATGTTGCATACTTTCGATGGACACTACTACACAAATTTTGAGCGGGAGCACTCATTGGATGCAGAATTTAATTCATCATCCAAGGAGTACCCATGTTGCATAATTTCGATGGACCATGCAATCACGTTTTTTCATGTATTTCTCATTTTTAGAAACATGGGTACTCCGTGGATGAAGAATTAAATTTTGAATCCAACAAGTGATCCCACTCGAAATTTGAGTAAAACCATAGGGAGATAAGTTGAAAAAATAGTTATTCTTTTCTCCCTCTAAAATTTGGTAATGTAATCTAATATTATTTTATTATTTCCACTATTATTTTAAAATAATCCTTACGAGGCCCATTTTAGATCTCAAAATTTTTCTAATGTTTAGAAAAATATTCAATCACACACTAAAGAACATGAGGAACTCGATGCTAAAATTTAAATTATTTTCCCATTAGGGGAATTTTGAGGTCTAAAATGGGCCTCCTAAGGAAAATGTACAATCAAAATTCACTTTATGAGAACCAATCACATTTTAGGGGATGACATCATCCCTAATGGTTGAAGTGGCATTGCTTGAGTTAAAGGTACTTATTTGTCACCTTCTCAATGGTGGATAAAAACTCATGGTTAACCATGGTAGTACTCTAAGCACTTTTAAAGTCATAAAGTAAAGTACTCAAAATAAATGTCATTTCACACTTTTTGAATAAAATATTATTATTTTCATTTCATATTTTTTGAAAGAAACAATGCATATCCCTACACAATCTTCATGTATTTACACATTTTTCAATAAATATTATATTTGTATATTTTCAAATATTTATTTATAAATAAAATCAATTCAATATGTAATATAAAATTCATACATAAAACAATATATTATATTATATTATTTTTATATAGTATATTAATTACATGTTATTAAATAATATAAATAATATAAATTTTAATTAATAGTATATTCTATAATTAAGAATTTATGAATTTATATTTATATTTTAATTTAAGTTAGTTAAGTACAAAGGACAAATGCATTAGTTGTGCAATGATAATGATTTTTTTCTTGAAAATCTCATTCTTATTTATAGTCACATCAATACAATTTTTTTATTATTTTTATTTTGGTACAACTTTTGAATTGAATTTAACCATGGTTACATTGATTTTGGTGCAAAAAGTGAATTGCAAATTCATAAATATTATTTTATTATTTCCTTAGGAGGCTCATTTTAGACCTCAAAATTCCCCTAACGTATGCACTTCTAATGTAAGAAACCACCACAAACCAATGCTTATTAATTAAACACCATAAGTTGAATGCCTATATATCAAGATGCATGCCAATTCCCTCATAATTTATTTCAAAGGGTGTGTGTTGTTCCTAAACTTACTTGGAGCATTACAACTAATGCATCCATAAATCTATTAGTGCACCAAAGGGTATCATAAATATTGTCACATTAAATATGTTTATGTAAGTTTTTCTTATGTTAATTTGGCGTACTAATACATAACACATCCTATAAGGGCACTAATTGACGGTGCAAGCCAAGTGTCATGGATGTCATGATGAAAAGGTTTTCAAAAATATTCAGGAAATGGTCAAAGTAAAATCAAATTTTATATTTTAATCCATTAAAAAGTTAAACTAAGGGATAATAAACAATTCACTTGGTCTATTCTCCATTAAGGAGGGATGGTTTTTAGGTTGAGAAAAATGAAATTCTTTATACTATCTCAAAATTCCAAAATGACCACAAATCCATAGTGGAAGCAAAGGAATGAGGAGCAAATAATCCATTAGCACTAGGAAACAAGGTAGTCATAAATCAATTTTCATTTTTTTTAAACCTTACACCAATGTGCTCCATATCCCAACACTCCATTGTATTGGTAGGTATCAAGTGCACCAATATTTTTAAATAATTTAATACACAATGATTTTGGTATTTTTGGGCATTAATTTGTTGAAATATATGTTCATATGATATTCTTTTGATACCAACATTATCCAAGATCTTTTCTTCAATTGATGATAACAGAATTGCATGAAAGAGAAAGTAAAAACCATATGTGCAAATACTTAAATATGAAGAACATAAAGGAGACCATAAAGACAATGCACACAAAAGTTTGATAACAGAGTTCGTCTAGTGTAGATTACGTCTTTGAGGCCCTGCTTCAATAGGCGGGAGGCCACTTCATTCATTGCATAAAAAGGAAAGGCAGGTACATGGAAAAATACATCATTATATCTCCAATCTTGGGAGTGACTTGAAATTCCACTGCTCAAATCACAGCACAACCAGATTTGTCTCATCCTTCTGAGACTTTTGGCTATAAACATGGCCTAATTTTGAAAGGTGCATTGTTATCTCGAACTTTGTGCCCACAATTAATGAAGAAAGTGGGTTTATTCCGTTACCCCTGAGACCGCGGCTCAAATGCAAAAAAAAATTGCACTATTATGATCCTTGTGAATTTTGGTTAAAATGAGTATAAACTTGGCCCCATTATGACATTGTCAATTATGGCCCCTCAAGGAATATTCCAAATTCCTCCATAGATTTTCCATAGGAATATTCCTTTGAAATAAACCTTTTTTTCTATTCCCTCCCTCTTGGTTTCGTATTGTGTCACGGTTCTGATAGTCTTTGTTTTGCATGCATGGTTCCAACAGTTTGTTCTCGGCCTCTGTTGCATAAAAAAAATAATGAATTAAATGGAGGGGCTTGGCAAGTTTAACAAAATAGCCCATTAGGTGCACCGTTTATTGGAAATATGTTTAAAACGTTATGTGTTGATGAGTCATAAGTTCAAAACCCCACATACCCAATTTTTATGTAAATGTTTCTTCAACGCTGAGTTCAACACGTCTGTGGTCCCCATTCCCTCTCGGTCTACGATAATTATTTGGCTTAAATATTTGTGGGCCGAAGATCATCCCAAAGACTCACCCCTTTGGTGGAATGGTTGGCCCACTTAACATAGGTTTTTGGTTGCGGAGGGTTTGAGGGTTCGCACCAGACCCATTTTATGTCTATAGTATAGTATCCCACTGATTAAAATTGTTGGTCATATGCCCATTTAAAATGGAACCATGTGTCATTTATTGTAACCTCTTGACACCATGTATAAACATTGTCATTGTATAATCGTTGGCTGGATGTTTTTTATATATGTTGACTATTTTAAAACCATTGTTGTTTAATTATAATCATCTGCCAATTTAAACCACCATCGAATATAGTATTTGGTTTGTTAACTATTGCAATAACCATGTCATTGGTCACAATCCGTCGAACCATATTTATATATGGTTTTAATTATTTGTTTGTTTTAATATAACCATCCAAAAAACCTCCCATACAAAATGTCAAACCACTAGCCACTAAATGTTGTCGACGATATATTGTTGAATTGTTGGGAACTGTCGACCAGTCTTTCGTTGTCAACCATAATTATGTACGTTGAATTACCATTTCATGGGATGACTGGGCCAATTTGGCTTCCCATAGGGTGCCACAAGGTTCTAGGTTGGCTCACGTGGTCCTACCTTATTGGGCCACTTTTCCATTGCCAAGTTTGGCAGGGTACCACAAGATTTGGTGGTTCTGCCAAATATAGCAGTGCCACTAAATTTATCTGGCGATTCGCTAAATTATCCCCCAAAGTTCCAAATTTGGCCTACCGCAAAATTTTTTCTACTCCAAATTTACCTGGAAACTTGGTAAATTTATCCCTTGGGCCAAGTTTGACCAAAAATTTGACTAAGCATGGATTTTTCATATGAAGTCGGATTGAGGCATTGTCTATGTCATTGGAAAGCTTGTGACAAGATATTTGATCTAACATTGGTTATTATAAGTTTTGAAGACTTTGATTTATGCCAATTAGGGACCCACCTAGATCATTCCTCCCCACTAAAGGACTTTTGGTCCTCCAAAAATATAAACAATGCTTCAATATTGATCTGCATAACAAATATCTCTTACAAACCACACTTTCTTCTCCTTCACCTTTGTACTTCGAAGCTAGAAGTGATGAAACCAACACGTATATCCATATGAAAATATGTAGCTACAAATGCATGTCAAACTTGTTAAACCATACGTGCCAAAATTTTATATAACACTCATGGTCAAGTTTTACAACATAAACCATACCTTTTGCTATTCAACTAAAAGGCCAAAATATCACAATTTTGAATTCATAAGTGATGTTATTCTCTTCATCGCATTTACAAACAGTTTTACAACATGTGATTGAAAATTGTGGTCATACTCAACTACTTAAAAAGTATACCCATCTCTTACCTAACTAGGTTAATGGGCTTTCCTGTAGTTGTCTTCCTTGTTGAACTACTTCATTATTCAGTTCCTTCATAGATGTTTTCACATGCTCCATGTCCTTCTTTAGGCGTAGCTCTGGATGGAGCTTCCAACATGTGGCTCTCTGACGTCCACCCTTGTTACAATGGTTGCAATGCTTTTTATTTCTCCATACTCTCTTAATCTTCTTTCTTGAATGATGGTACTTAGTGCAAGCCTGGTGAGGAGATCTTGCCTTAGCTCTTACTCTGGAATACCCACATCACTGGAAGGTGGTGATGTTCTGTCAACATCTTTTAATATCTCGGGCTTATCGCTTGAAGACTCTCTTCTCTCTCCATTTATGACATAGCCCAATCCTGCATATCGAGGTAATTTCACCACTTGGATGGTATTCATAATCCATTGGCCATTAACTCTTCATCCCTTTCCTTCGCATCCCATCTTCTTCAATAGCTTCGAGCCAATCCCTGCAGTGTGATTTTCAAAAGCACCAAAATCATCGTCATAATGAGAACATGAAACTAAAGAATCATTAACATTTTTTATCTCAATTTTCGATTCTAGAGTGGGTGAGGATGGAATCGCTAAGCCTCCATTACATTGCAACTTTACCAAGGCCTCTTCTGTGGCTTGTCACTGAAGTTGCATTCTCTACTTCTCCTCTTCTGCTTCTTATAGCAGTCTCCTCAGTTAGGTGTTATTTACTTGAATTCTCTAGTGATGATGATTTAAATGATGAGAATAAGATGAAGAAGAAGAGCATTCACTTGAAGATGGAGATCGAGGTTCTCCTTCACTTACCAAAGAATTGTCCTCTGCTTTCACTTTACTCTTATTTTCCTTCTTTGTTATTCTCTTCTCATAATCTATAAAAAAAATATCTACCATGTCTTCCATCTTGTAGAAATATTGATGGAAATATTTTTCATTCTCCATTTTCCTTCTTTGTGTTGCATGTTCAATCTTTAGTTATCATTCATACTCACAATTCACATAAACAAGAAGATCGCTCTGTTACCAAAATTGACCTAGTATTCCTATGATATCAGCATTATCCAATATATTTTCTTCGGTTTATGTTAGTAGAATTGCATGAAGGATCATGTAAAAACCATATGTGCAAATACTTAAAGAAAAATCAACATAAATGAGGCCATAAAGACAATGCATTCAAAATTTTGATAACGAAGTTCATCCAGTGTGGACTACATCTCGAAGCCCTGCTTCAATAGTGGGGAGATCACTTCATTCATTTCATCGAAAAGAAAGGAAATTACATGAAAAAATACATAATTATACCTCCAATATTGGGAGTGACTTGAAATTCGACTACTCAAATCACAACACTAGCAGGTTCGTCTTATCCTCTTGATACTTTTCACTGTAAATATGATCTACTTATGAAAGTTTCATTTTTGTCTCTTTATGCCCAAAAATTAATAAACAATGTGGGTTTTTTCCATAACCCCTTCGATATGTTTCTCAGATCCCAAATTTGATTGCATTGTTGTGATCCTTCCAAAATTATGGTTAAAATGAGTATAAACTTGGCCCCATTTTGACACTCTCAATTATGGCCCCTCAGGGAATATTTCATGTTCCTCCACAAATTTTTCATAGGAATATTCCTCTAGAATATCCCTTTTTCGGTATCTATGCCCTATTGGTTCTTGTACTGCATCACGATTTCAGCGGTCTCTATTTCGCACAGATGGTTTCGACAATTTTATCTCGACATCTGTTGTATGAAAAAAAAAATGAATTAAATGGAGCAGCTTGGAAAGTTTAACAAAAATAGCCCATTTTTTTGTTGTAAGTTGGACTATGATCTATTAATTATAAAAAAATATTGTACAAAAATCTGTGGGGCATGGATGGCTAGAGGAACTTAGCTGATCCTTACCCTAATCCATCTCCAAAATATCAAAGTAGGGGTTGCCCCTGACGGGAAACCAACCCTTAAAAAGTATGAGATAGTCATATTATCTAGATAACCTGAAACAATAATGTAAGCTAGAAATACAAAATAAAGCAGATATATCCAAAAAGAACAAGAACCTTGAGGAGGAAATGTCAAGTCTTTTTTCCAACTTCATTCTCAACAGGGTTTTCTTCGAAAATCTGGAAACCATATACGCGGATGATCTCTTCATCTTCTACAGAAAGGATGTGAGGGGCTCTTGGAGGAGTAGGAGAAGGAGAGGTCACGACCGGAACCTCTGCATCTTCATCCTTGTGCCATATGCCATCCACAGACATAATCTAAACACCCATCTCTTCTGCTGTAGGCATCTTCACAAGGAGACTATTGGTCTTCCGTGGTAGAGGTGGAATAAGGCATGGAATGGTGGATTTAATGTATCTTATTTTTCCAGTATGTGTACCAGGAGCCGAAGGTGTCGAGCCCATGCCAAGGGAGTCATCAGTGCCAAGGTTGGCGAAAGGGTGAGCCAGGGTGAAAGAGTTGGAGTCCATTGAGGACAAAGGAGCCACCCCCAAGGAGTGATGGGCATTGTCGTGATGCGTGCATGCAGGGTGAATGCCTTGCACATTACCCTGGAAGGGCTTCTAATGCTGGCGTGGGGGCATAATGCAGCAGATTGGAGAGGAGACAGGTGGCACAGTGAAGGAAAAATTGGGATGGAGGCAATGGCAAGGAGCTTGGGCTCTAAGAGCATATAGGTTGCATAGGGGGCGGAGAGGAGAAGAATGCGCCAAGATAGAATAGTTGACGAGGCGGTGGGAGTGGCGATTATAATTCCAAGGAAAATTAATGGCGGATGATAAACTCTCCAAACAACGGTGTGAGGAGTTGATGCCAACCACTTGACAACCATTAATGGTGGATGTCGTTGTCCGCCATTGATTTAAAACATTCCAAATAAACTTTCCCATCTTGCAAAATTTCGGCAGTGAAGAAAGAGTGAATGCCATTTTCCAGCGACGGCAGCGTGGGGGAGTCTTCCTCCCGAAGCCAATCACAGGTGAGTTAAGAGCTTTCAACATCGTCTGTAGGGTGATTAATACAGAAGTTCGGTGATGGGGGCCTTCCACGCATCATGCCGGTAGCGTTGGCGTGTGGAGGCCTCGTGTCAGGCTCATGGCGCATAACACCTGCATCCGGGGGCTCGAGGTCCTTATGCATAATATTGATGCAACTCATATGCAAAGACTCATCCGTGACAAACTGGAATTTAGAGGTGAAGAGCGAAGAGTTGTAATCAACTCCTTTATTGGCCAAGAAGTCAGCTATAGAGTTTTCTTTTATGCGCACATGGAGGAAAGTAATAGCTTTGAAATGTTGCATCCAATGTTCCAAATGCTTGAAGCGAGTTGTCAATCTCCAGCCGTTGGTAACTTTTGTAGACGACGATCCGATTAGGAGGTGAGTGGTCGCTTGAATGCTGATCTGCCAGTATCCTTTAGCTTCCAATGGGAAGAGATTGAGCTCGATGACGATGGATATGCCTTGGATGAGGCCCTCCATCTCTGGAGAGTTGTTGCTATCCCATCCTATGGACACATAAAAGATGTGCAGAGTATTACTGCTTGAGTCTCTGAATATTCCTCCAAAGCCTGCCTCCCCTAGATTACCTTTGGAGGCTCCGTCAAAGTTGAGTTTGAAGAAACCAGCAGGGGGAGGTGACCAAACTTCTGGAGAGATGGAGGGAGTGTTGAGATGAGAGGAGATCTCATTGAGTTGGGTGAGAGCTAGGCTCCAATTGTTCCAAATGAGGCATTCTACGGTGGTTGTCGGTAAGTCGGAATTTTCCCAATGTGCGAGGGCAAGAGTTTCCTTCAGATAGCTGCAAAATTTGGTCCATATCATTTCCTGAGGAGCTGGAGTGTCCTTGAATATTCTGATGTTTCTTTCCTTCCAGAGAGTCCATGTTAGAAGGACGGGAATTAGTTTCCAGAGGCAATTGAGGAGGTTGCATGAGAAAGGATCCTCTTGCCAATGGCTGAGAGTTTGGATGATGTTTCCCTGAGCTCTATTGGTTCTTATGCATAAAATTGCAATCATGTCCCAAAAGGTGTTGGATAGGGGGGGAATTACCAGAAGATGATCGATTGATTCAGTGTCATTCTGACAGAGTGGGCATCGAGAAGGTCCCACAAAGCCACATTTCAAGAGGTTGTCCCATGTAAGGATACGTCTTGTGCTGAGAAGCCAAAGGAAAGTAGTGAATTTGGGCCAAAGTTTGGCATTCCAGATCTTCATCCTAAATTGTTCTGTTTACCAGGATCCGGAGGCTGAAGTAGGTGGTAAGCCTCCTTGTTGAAGAATTTACCATAAGGAGTGTGGCCCCAGCAAAGAATATTCGGTCCCTCCTGGATTCTGATTTTCTGTTTTTTTAATTTGGTCGAGATATAAAGTGGTTGTTCATTGTGCCATTCTAATTGCCAATATTCTGTCGGAAGCCAATTTCAAAATCCTTGAGTTACCTCTTCAGCCCAGAATTCCTATACATTGTTCTTCTCTCTCTCCTGCAAAGTGATGCTCTAGAGGGGTTGATGGAAGAGGGAGGAGAGGCTTGGCAACTACTGCCATGGATCTTCCCAAAATATGGCTTACATTTCTGACTGAATTTCCCAGCATCTATGAGCTTGGATGAGGTTTTTATGTTAACTGGCAGCCTTCCAAATCAAGGAGCCTCCAGGCTCTTGATTGAATCTGATTAAGTCCTCTTGGGGCCAATTTGCAACATATTTTGCAGCCCATAAATGAGCCCAGGGCATGTGAGTTTCGGAAACCCACTTTCATGAAATACGAGCACCCATGATAATGTTGTTGTGCTTAGGATCTCTCAGCCTGAGGCCGCCTTGGGCTTTTGGAGTGCAGACGTCCTTCCAATTAACAAGCCCCCATTTTTTATTGTCCTTGTTACCACCCCAGAGAAAGTTTCTTTGAAGGTTGCGAATGGATTTGAGGACCCACTTTGGAGAAGCAAGAGTAGAGAAGAGATATAAATGCATAGGCTGTAAGACATATTTGATGAGGACCAGGTGTCCCGCGATGTTGAGTGAGTGATAGGTCCAAGAGGTAAGTCTGGCTTCCAACTTGTCCAACAGCTCTTTCCAAGAGGTGTGCTTGATGGTAGAATCTGTGAGAGGAGCACCCAGATATTTGGAAGGGAGGGTATCAATAGTGAAGCCAAGGATCCTGGCGATGTTACGCTGAGAAATGGTGGGCATGTTGAAGAAGAATTTTTGGGATTTCTCAGAGTTGACGATGGTTCTAGAGGCTTCAAGGCTTCAGAAAATCAGTCAAAGAGGGATCTAAGAGTTCTGGCTTCCTGCACCGAGGGATGGCCCATGATCATGTTGTCGTCCACAAATCGTTGGTGAGAGATAGGAGGTTATTTGTGAAGCGGAAGGCCTCAGAGTGCTTGGGTGTTGATATCATGCTTAATCAGACGACCTAGACCTTCCACCATTGACACAAAGAGGAATGGGGAAAGCGGGTCTCCGTGTCGGATGCCTCTGGAAGGGGTGAAGGTAGCCGAAGGGATCTCATTGACAAGGATTGAGAAGAATGGAGAGGTGATCATGCTCATGATCCATCGGACCCAAGTGTGGTAGAATCCAAAGGCTAAGAGAACCTGTCTGATTTAGGTTCAGCCGAGCTTATCAAAAGCCTTGGATAGGTCTATCTTGAGGAGAATTCCGAGATTTTTCAAAGTTTTTAGGGAGTGGATGACTTCATGGGTGAGGATAATTCCATCAATAATCTGTCTACCTTCAACATATCTCGTTTTATCTGGTGATATAAGCAGGGGAAGGAGCGGCTTCAATCTGTTAGCAATAACCTTGGAAATGATTTTGTAAATTACATTGCAAAGGGCTATTGGTATGTACTTGCCTGGAGATGCAGCTTGATCCTCCTTAGGAATGAGAGTGAGAAATATTGCATTGAGTGTTGGGAGAACCCAATGGGAGTTGTGTGACTCTTCAATAAGGCCTCATACTTCCTGCTTTATGACATCCCAAAATTAATGGAAGAAATTGGTGGGGAAGTTGTCCAGCCCAGGGGCTTTACCCTCCTTAATCTGGAAAATCAGTTGCTATATTTCTTACATGGTGGTGGGTTTAAGTAGCATCTGGTTGTGCTCTTCATTGAATAACTTTGGGATATATTGAGTTATATTCTCAATGCCTACATGTTGTTGATTTTTGGGCTCTTTGAGGATGTCTTTGAAGTAATTCAGTAATCCTTCTTCTATGTCGTCATGATTCTCCGGGTGTTCACCATTTTGAGTATTGAGGACATAAATTTTATCGTGCATCCTGTGCTGGATGGTGGAGCGATGCAATAATATTGTGTTCCTCTCTCCCTCTTTAAGCCATCGAATCCTAGATTTTTTTTTCCATAACATTTCTTCCTGATTTCTTTTGTCTTCCAGTTGGGCCGCTAGAGTGGCTTCTAGGACGTTGGAATCTGCGGTTATTCCTTCTAGAATGATTTTTTGTTGCAACTCTGCCATTTGTTACTCAATTTATTTTTGGTTGTTGAAGATGTTTCCAAAGGAGGTTTGATTCCAAAATTTTAATTTAACTTTGAGAATTTTAAGCTTCTACTAGAACTGGAACATTTTTGACACATATGAAGGTATAAGAAAAGGCCACCAATCCGAGATAAGGCCTTTAAGGGCCGGATGTGTGAGCCAAAATTGTTCAAAGCGAAAAGGCTTGTGAGTTTCCAGGCATGGTCTGACCCATTGAAGTTGAATAGGCCAATGGTCCGATCCGGAAGCACGTGAGATGGTTGCGGCCAACTCCCCTCCCAGATGAATGAAGTTTTAAGTGATAAGAAATTGGTCAAGGCGGGAAGTAATTTGGTGTGATCCCCCTCATTGGTTATTCTAGGTGAAGACCCCATTAGAGGTATGGAGGTCAATTAACTGATTATCTTGAATGAAGTCCTTGAATCTGGAGATGTCAGTTTCAAGACGAGGTAGTCCTCCTTTTTTTTCCTGAAGGCTCATTATCATATTGAATTCCTCCCCCAACACCCAAAGAGGATGTGTGCATTGAAGGTTGAGAAACTCGATAGTGTTCAACGGGTCTATTTTTTGCGTCGCCACCCGAGGAAAGTAGAAATTTGTGAGATGTCCATGAATGTTGGTGCCCAGAAGGTGGAAAGAAGCCTGAATGAATTTGCAGGAGGCATGGAAGTTCTCTAGGGAAACCAATTGTGGGTTTCAAATTATTGCTAGGCTGCCCGAGGCTCCACAGGTGTCTACAGCTAGGGTGTGGCAGCCTTTCCAAATTCTAGTAAGGATCGTATCTAGAGTGATGCAGGAGCATTTAGTTTCTTGCATAAAGAAAATTGTGGGGTTTTATTCAGCTATTATTTTCTTGATTAACCGATGCTTGGAGGGGTTTTTTAGCCCTCTTATGTTCCATGAGATGAGCTTCATTGAGAACTGTGGGATATGACAGAATAGAACCTGGTTAACTTTGGATATCTTCCAGATTCTACAAGTTCTTCTCCAAAAATGACAAGTCCCTACAGATCAGTTCTTCTTCCTCTTTTCCTCGATTCTTTCATAATGTGTTTGGTGTCAAGTAATTTTCCTCCTTGGATGCCCAATGTGGGGAGTTGTTGAGCTCAAGAGAGGACTTCCTCCAATTGTTGGATCTTCTGATTGGGGATTGAGATATAATCCTTTCGCTTTCATGCATTTTCCAGGCAAATGATATCCAGATCTTTGTAGTTTATACTCTTTAGTTCCTCTTCCATTGTTGTGGGTGTTTCGGAGGCAGATCCTTTGCCTTTACAATAGTTAGCAGATGAAGGATGTGGGGATTGGGATTGCAAGGGTGCTTCCGGGGGGATCAAAGGCTTAGGAGGAGCCTGTGATTGTGTTTTTTTCTGCATGGGCAGATCTGAAGAGTTGGGAATAACAGAAGTTTCAATATTCATATTGGCTAAGGCATCGAAATGTTTGTTGGTTGAAGGATTCTTGGTAGTTTGGGTTGTGGTCGGATTCCTGGTGTGTCTACTCCATCCGGTGACTTTTGTAAAGCCCTCTGCATCTTTGGAAATATAGTCTTTGTTCGTGGTGGAGCTTTGATTGAGAGGGAAATCCCTGAAAATATGCCCATGCGTGTGGAATTTCTGGAAACTGAAAGGCTCATGTTCATAATCCACAGTTTTTATCCATTCAAAATAATCATGGAGACGGCTTACCTTATCAGGAAGAGTTTTGGCTATGTGCATGTAAACGCAGATCCTGGCATAGGATGTGTTCTTGTTGATTCTCGTTTTGTCTGCGATTTTTATGAATTCTCCTAGAGTGTTTCAAATCCCTTTCAGGGTTAATTCATTCCAATGTTCTTGAGGTAAAGAATAAATCCAAACACAAACTGGAGCCCAACTAAAGTACTATTTATCGGGTTTAAAATGCTCGACCCAATTTCGGAGAAAAATACCTGTCGAGTTGAAGAAGTAGGGGCCACCATCCATGATCCCTTTCTTGTCTTCAATGCATGTGAAGATGATGTTGAAGAAACCCTTTGAACCCCGCTGGAGGTCAATGTGGCCTTTGGGCTTCCATTTGGAGGCAATCCATTTGATGAGGGATTTTTCAGTCGGCTAGAATCCCATGAACTTTCCTATCAAGGTGTGATCCTTCATGTATTGGATTTTCGAATTGATTCGGTGCGCGAGAAGCAATATATTTGGTTGTTTTCTTCTTTTGGGATACAAGTGGAAGAGGTGACATTTGTTGCAGCTGCAATGCCTACAGATTGATTATTCATTGCGGGAGGCGTCCCTGTGGGGCCAGAGGGCGGGACAAAGGTATGTTGACGAGCATTGTCAGACTCTACCGCTGTGCCATTGATAGGAGGGCCAGAGGAGGGGGGATCCACCGTCCCCCCACTGTGATTTGTCATGGAGTGAAGCCCTACCATGCACGAGGAGAAGGACATGGAGAATCCGATTGTAGAGGAGAGAGCAAGGAGATGGCCACAGGCCTGAGGGCCTCCATAACATAGGTCATGACCGAAGGGTTTCGAAGTTGCAGAGCTCTCACTTTCAAGTAATTCTCTCAACAAAAATAGCCCATTGGGCGCATCGACTATTAGAAAAATGTTTAAAACATTATGTGTTGATGGCTCATGGTTTCAAAACCCTGCATATCAAGTTTTTATATAAACATTTATTCAACGTCAATTTCCATAGGTATGTGGCCTCCATTCCCTCTTGGTCTGCAACAATGGTATGGTTTAAATATTCGCAGGCTGACAGTCATCCCAAAGACCTACCTCGTTGGTGGAATGATTGCGGACTTAACATAGGTTGTTGGTTGTGGAGGGCTCAAGGGTTCGAAACCCATTAGACCCCTTTTATGTATATAGTATACTATCTTGTTGGTTAAAATTGTTAACCGGTTGGCCATTTAAAATGGAACCGTGTGATGTTTTTTTTAACCACTCGCACTGTGTATAAACATCATTGTTGTATGATCGTTTTATGTATATAGTATAATATCCCATCGGTTAAACTTGTTGATTATCTACATGTTTAAAATGGAATCGTATGTCGTTTGTTTTAACCGCCCCGCATTGTGTTGTATAACCGTTGTCTGACTGTTTGTTATATTCATCGACTATTTTAAAACCATTGTTGTTTAGTTATAATCATCCACCAATATAAACCACCATTGAATATAGTGGTTGGTTTGTTAATTGTTTCAATAACCATTTCATTGGTCACAATCCACCAAACTATACTTATATATGGTTTTAACCATTTTTTGGTTTTAATATAACTATCCAACAAACCGCCCATACAAAACGTTAAACCACTAACCATTAATTGTCATCGGTGATATACTATTAAACTTTTGGGAACTGTCGACCAATATTTGATTGTCAACTTAAGTTTGTCCATCGAATTTACATTTCATGGGCTGCTTGGGCCAATTTGGCCACCCACAGAGTGCCATGTGGTGCCATTTCGTTGGTCCAAGAGGCCCAAGCTTATTGGGCCACATGTCCATCACCAAGTTTGGCTAGGTGCCTCCAAATTCAGTGGTTCTGCCAAATGTAGTAGTGTCACTACATTTATCTGGAAGTCTGTTAAATTTAGTCCCCCAAGTCACAAAATTTAGTTGAACTGCCAAATTGGTGTTGCTCGAAATTTATTTGGTGACCTACTAAATTTATCCCTTGGGCCAAGTTTGACCAAAACTTTGACTGAGCATAACTTCTACATATGAACTCAAATTGAGGTGTTGTTTGCGCCGTTGGAAATTTTGCGACGATCTCTTTGATCTAACACTAGTTTCACTGAGTTCTAAAGACTTTGATTTTTGGGCCTTTCAGGGATCCACCTAAATCATATATTATGCACCTTCGTGATTTTTTTGGAAAAATGTTTGATATTTTTTAAAATACTTTAACCTATCTTTGTGCACATGGAAGGTTTACACATTGGTATTCTTATGTCTATAAGAGGCACCATGCACTTTTGTTCTTAATGGCCCATTTATAAATATCCTAACAAATTAATGCTTTTAATACCATTTAACTTGACTTGGTGCATGTGGTATGGATACGCATCAATGTGGTTCAATAAAATGAAAACATCACAATGTTTTTTGAAAAAATGATTAATTTTTTTATAAAAAAATTGACCTATACTAGTACTTGTGGTATGGTTGTACCTTGGTGCATGTTATTTAAAGCACACTAGTCCACCTAGATAGTATAGAAAAAATGAAAAAAAATACACTATAACCTTTGTATTCACTCCTTTCTTAGAAAACTCCATAAAAAAAAATGAAAGAGAAAAGTATTTCTCTAAAACCCTTTCACAATTCATGTTCTCCTTGTAGTGTTAATGTTATCAAATTCATATCCCCCAAGGGGCAACTCAATTTTCGATGGTCATATTATGAAGCATTATGTAAACTATGAGATCTAAGGTTTAAATCCCCTTGATTAACCTATATATGTGGAAGGGGTGTACATTGGCACCTAGAGGTTATAATGGTAGCAGCCAAAACTGACCCAATGTCGCATGAATATGAAACTCACGAATATGAAACTCACCCAGATGTCAATTCTTTTATATACCAAAAAATAAATGTTTTCAAATTCCTTGAGAAAATATCTTCCAATAATTACTATGGCCTCTAAATCCCAATGTGATGGTATATCCTTCTCATTGAGACAATGCATGAGAAACTTAGAGTTCCCTTCTATGATGAGGCTTTGATTAATTTGGGCTTTAACTACCATTAATATGTCAATAAAGCTAATTGTATTTATCGTATTGTATGTGCATGATCCTAGGAGTTGAATATAGATTTAAAGGAATTTACCTTTATGTTTTTTTATGAAACTCCCATCCTCCACAATATTTTGGTTCTGCTTCATAGCCTCATTGAAATGTAGTTTCACCCATCTTAAAAAGGGGGCTCTAATATCAAAATGTGGATGGGGAGATTCAAAGCCAAAGGTATATAGTCGAAGGTGATTTCTTTTAAGAAATATGATTCCTCAACATGAACATTTTTCCTCAATAGAGAGTACTTAAGTGATTCAAGGATTATGATTATGACTATGTTCAACATTTGCTCGAGGGAAAGAACATTATTCTCAAAGATTCTAGCATTCTTGTCTCTCCAAATGGATCACAATATGTATACAAGAGATATAATGAGGACCCTATTCTCAAATATTTTTCATTTGTAAATTTCTAAATGGAGCATGAAATGTATGTAGGATGTAGGATTTTAAGAACAAGCACAAAATCTAGTTGTGAAAAAATAATAGACTGGCTATTGCAAAACAAGAGAGAAGAGAGAATGAAATTGTTGATAAAATTAACTAAGTAGCTAAAGAGACAATTTGAATTACTGAATGTAATTCTAATATTATAGTATTTTTTAACATTAACTCAATAAATAGCTCTTGAAGAGAGAAAATGAATTTGAACTAAGTTGGGGTTCACATGTGCATACACTTAGGTTAACTAGTGTAGATTCATGGAATAGCTAGTAAGCCAGAAATGGAGTGGGAGACCATAAATTAGAAAAATATCTAATGATAGGGTTAAATAAAGGTAATTAGAGTAAAAAATAATTAGAACTTTTAATAACTCACACACAATAATTACCCATGAAAACTCCAAAAATATGATTGAAAGTCAACTGGTAAAGTTGGTAGGTGAGTGGATAAGGTTGTGGATAAGGTAGTTTCCCAAAATAATAAAGGAAATGTGAATTAATAATTAGGGACATTAGGGATAAGTTAATGTGCATTAATGGATGGGAAACCACCATGTCATATCCTAGGAACTATCACATGCCATCCCAGGAGTCACCCTTGCTAAAAATAGACTTACTAAAAATAAAATTGTTAAAAATAAGAAGATGATCCAAAATGGTAGGGAAGGTCTAGTGGTGAAATAAAAGTGGTCATATGCATCACTAATAATGTATGGAAGAGGGTAAAATAATTCCCTAACTGAGGTCTTGATTCCTTGAGTGAAATGTACCCCAACACCCCCACCTAGTTGAAGCACAAATGAGGAGAATGCAAATGAATGAGTCCTAAAAAATTTTAATCATGTTAGGTACTCATGTAAAATAAAATAAAACATAAATTTAGGTAGAGGTAAAACTCAATGCAAATAAACCCCCCCTCTAAATATAAAGGAGAATATGGTAAGATTAGTTACCAAGAAATTATGTGTTGTTCACCCATAACTAATCTCTCAAGGATGTGAATTTGAGCTTGATGAAGGTCTTTGTGAATATGTATGAAATCTACTAATAAAAAGGGTAGTATTGCATATCAATGACTCCTATATGAATATTCTCTCTGATTTAGTGCATATGAACCTAAATATGCTTAATGTGCTTCCTATGAGTGTGGTCTCTCGAAAACTTGAGTGTACTCTAGTTATCACACCATATCATTGTAGAAAGTTGAATATGTACAATAAGATACATAGGAAATTGTTGCAACCATATACATTGAGTAGTAATGTTAATTTTAATCCTGTACTCTCCCTTTTTTGATGAAAGAGAAATAATTATTTTTGTTGTACCCATCAAGGCCTATGCTTTGTATCTATAATACCTTGTTATTGATCTAAAATATCATATTCTAGAAACGTATTAAAAGAAGTATCTTTAAAATATATCGCATGTATCCCTTAACTCCCTCTGGATATCCCACAAATATCCACACCCTACTCTGAGGTTCCATAGACTTCCTCCTATCAGAGGGAGTCTTATCCCATGCACAAGAACTAAAAACTCTAAATTGTGTAACATCTGGTTTCTTCCCTATCAAGGCCTCAAAATGAGTGATTCCATTTACTAATTTGTGTGGACTTATATTTTTAATATAGCATTCATATTGAATAGATTCAACCCACAACTTAGGAATTAAAGATCCGACATGAAACCGTACATTTCGTCATCTCTTTTAGTGTCCTATTTTTAATCTTTACAACTTTGTTTTGTTGTGGAAAGTAAGGATCCGTATGTTGTAGATTTATTTCCCATTTTAAATAAGTATTTTTAACATCATTATTCACATACTCCACCCCATTATCTATCAAAAGGAATTTAATCCTCTTCCCTCTCTAATTTTCCACACATTGCTTGAAATGTTTAATATGCTCGATAACTTCTGATTTCAACTTAAGAAATTCACTCATGTAAATATAGACCAATCGTCAATGAATTTTAAGTACATACCTTGATTTTCTCATGGATGGGTGAGGAAAAGGTCTATTATTGTCATTATGCACTAACTCAAGCAGTAGGAGTCTCACCTACCCTTACATATCTTAAAATTTTCTTCAAGATGTTTTCCATGTAGTCATGAAAAACTACATTTTTATATTGGATATGTGGTAGCCCTTCAACCATTCCTTATTTTCATAGCTGATCCAAATACTTATAATTCATATGGTCAAGTCTCTCATGCCAACCTTCTCTCTACATTAGCATGTGTAAGAAGAGAAACTAAAATAGCTTTAGGAATAAAATGAGAAAAAATGTACAACCTAGAATGGTTGTCCACCTTACCAATAGCAACTCTAGAACCATATAACATGTCGAAAATCACCACTACATCTAGAGTGAATTCTATCTGGCTTGTCCCTAAATGAGTGATATTATAAATGGAAATAAGTTTAATTGATATCTTAGGAACATGAAGTACCTTGAGAAATCTCCCACGATCCAAGTCAACTCTCCCTTCTCCACAAACCTCCATGGGAGAATAATTTCCCATAAGAATGGGTGGGCTAGGGCAAGTCTACAAGTGAAAGAAAGAGTTTGTTGAAGACTCCCATGTGATGTATATCTCCTAAATCAAGTACCCAAGTATGAGGAGCTAAATTTATAGCTAGCATTGCATGACCCTTACCTTTGTCCTCCAATGGTTGGTCTCCCTTATTCTTCATGTAATTATCTAGTATGAAATCATCTAACTAATGTTGATGGAGTTTCAATCCCATCAAATCAATGGTATTCTTCATGGAAGAGCTCTCAGGGTGGAACCCACTATTACAATATATGCACTTCTTCTCCTTCTTGGAATTTTCTTCCTTGGAATTTGAACCCTCTTTAATAGGATTTTTCTTTTCTTTTGTCTTGTTATCTAGTTCCTTCTTACCCTTTTTCTTCTACCTAGTCTTCTTACTTGATTCATACAATGAAAGCACATGGAATTTTGAAAACCTAAGAGCCCCCATGTGCATGATCGTAGTCTGCTTATGTATCAATGACTTAATAAAATAATCCATAGATAGCATCTCCAAATTTTTACCTATCGAGAGTTTAGCAATAAGGAAATAAGAGACAATGACAGAATATCTAAGTCCTAACTTAGAAAGTACTCAGAAAATGAGTTGTTTCTGTTTCTAATATATGCCACGGGATTTTACCTAAGTCATCAAAGTTTTATGCCTTGTAAAGAAGTCATCGTAGGGTCTCAAATTTAGTGAAATAAACTCATTATCTAGCTGATATCCTCTCAACTCATCTTGCTTTCCAAACAAACCATCCACTTTGGTTCAAACTACATGAGCGAGTTTTACAACCTTCTACATGAAATAAAAAATCATGGGAGATGTAAAAACAAATAATCCCATGGGCTTCCTCCATTTTCTTGAAGTATTTTGATTTATTAATCATTGATGTAGCCTCAATTTCAGTCCCCATTATGATTCTATGGATTCCCTTGTTGTGCAGCAATAGTTGGGTCTTTAGCTTCCAATAAAAGTAATTTAAAGGAGTGAGGATCACGGTGTGTTGGTCCATTCTCTTTAGGTAGTTATAAATTGTCAAATATGCAAAAAAATATCAATATTCTTCACCAACTTAGTAATTCTATGATACCATGTACGATTGTAAGTAGGAGCACAAGATGTAGCTGTGAAAAAATACTAGAATATTTATTGCAAAACAAAAGAGAAGAGATAATATAACTACTAAAAAAGTTAACTAAGTATCTAAAGAGACAATTAAAACTACTCATAAAATTGTGATATGATATTATTGCTAAACACTAACTCAATAAATAACCTCTCCAAAAGAGAAAAATAATTCGAGCTATATCAGGGTTGACTTGTGCATGCACTTAGTTAACTAGTGTACATTCATAGAATAGCTAGTAATCCAAAAATGGAGTGGGAGACCCTAAATTAGAAACATATATAATGATACGGTTAACTAAAATTATTTTGATTCAAAATTTAATAACTCTCATGTGTAATAACTACCCATATAAACTCCGAATAAGACTAAAGTCAACTAGTAATATTGGTTGGTGAGTCGATAAGGTAGTCCCCCAAAATAAGAAAGACAATGCACATTAGTAACTAAGGACCTTAAGGATGTGGTAATGTGCATTAATGGAGAATAAACTACCATTTCATAGCCCAATCTGTGCTAGTCACTACCATACATCATCCTAGGTGCTACTCTCTACTAAAACTAGACCTACTACAAACTGAAAAATGTTAAAAATAGAAGATGATCCCAAATGGTAAGGAAGGTCTAGCAGTGAAAAAAAATGTTCATATGTGTCCATAATAATGTATGGAAAATTTTGAAATGATGACCTAAATGAGGCCCTTATGAGATCTTAATGAACTCCTAAATGTAATGTATCCCAAGACAGGAAATATATTATATACACTACAAAGACTAAAGGACTTACAGGGAATTTTATACATTAATTTACTTATTTCTAGAGATAAATTTTTGGGAAGGAGAGACACATCTCAACTCCCTTCCTTCCTGGAATCCCTCCCCAAAACTTAAGGTTTCACCTTCTAGACACAAAATAATGTAGAGCAATCATTGGAAAAGGTGAGGAGGTTTATAGGTGGTGGAATGTGGAATTGTAGTGGCTCTAGAGGATAGTGTGGCATGTTTGTGTAGGGTGTAGATGACAACACCATTTTGTGGCTCTCTTTTTTTTCCTCCTACGATGTTTGTCATTTTCTCATATAAGTGTTTCATGGGTGGAGTTGTACGAAACTGATGGCCCTTTGTGGTTGATATTATGGTTTGAGTTTCTATCTACTCATGCTGGTGTTTCATATGTTTGCATCCTTATTAGTGTTTTTGCATGGAGGCTTTTTCTTGGCCTAACTTATACAATGGCCATGCTTAATGATGTCTTTAGTAGATAGACCTTGGTGAAAGCTTGATTTTTGGTATTGAGTTGCAACCTGTGACTTTGTAATTAGGGTCTTTCTCTCCAAGCTCATGCTACTTTATGGCATGTTATTGGTGATTGACTATGGGATTACTCGTGGAATAGGCTCATCTATTTAGGCTTGGTGGATCCAATATTCTCTTAAAAACTAGTGGAAACTTGTGATGGTGATTTAATGTCTCATGGTAGCCAAATCTAGATGATCTATGGCCTGGCTTGTCTTTCATCCCTATCCCAAGTTGTCTCTAATCTCCCTACATGGAATGGTTGCTAGGATTTTAGGTTGTTAGTTACCTATTTAGTAATTTTCATCTAGCTCTATGAATGTGGCCTCCGTGCACACACTTTGAACATTCTATGGGGAGTCACATATTCTAGTTGCGCCAAGAGGTGCTCTATAGCCCACTATAGGGGAGATGTGTAGGTGTAATGTAAAAAAGTATGTAAATATTTTTCCTTTTAATTTCGGAATATATATATATATATATATACAAGAAAATCCAAAACAAAATTAAATGTTGGCTTCATACAACTCAATATAGGATATTTTTCCAGGATAAATCAAATATACATTTCATATTAAAAAAAAATCAAACAAGAGAAACAAGTGTTGTAAGGCATGTTAGTCCCTTCCACTCAAGATGCAAATTATGCTTTGGGAAAAATTGCATTAATAATGATAACCTACATTGGTCAATGTGTAATTAACAATTGTTAATAGTCAAACATAATCCTCTAGTCTTGCTTTGTCAAGAACTAATACATTGAGATATGAAATGGATAAACTAGAAATTGCACCACATCTTGCAAAAGAAACGTCGTAAGGCAATAACATAGGAAAGAGTAGCCTAAAATAAATAAGATGTTGCAGAGAAGGAGCCATGGTGAAGGAATGAAAGGCAAATTTTGCTTCCATGGAAGTAGGTCGTGGAGGTTTCAAAGATATTGAAGATAAGAGTTATCAACCAGAAAATTTTGTTAGATATTTTGAAATACGCAATTGGGGATGAAAACATATATGTAAACCAACATAATCTCTTCACATATATAAAAATTTTGTTATAGATATTGAAATAGGAAATTGTGGGTGAAAATCCTTTGGTGATTAATAATCCTCCGAAACAAGCATGAAATGAGTATGTAACTCAAATAAGATATTTTAAATACATTCAAGTATAATATATCTAGCATAGATGTAACTAAAGAGAATTTTTATTAACAAAAATAGAGTTTACTCCAAGTTCATCTACCTTTCTGAGCCCCAATTGAATGCTTGTCAGAAATTGTATATGAAGAACAATAGTCTTGGTATACAAGAAAGTGAATGTCATTTTAATATGGAGACATTTTTGGAAGGAGATATTGTTCTTTATGTTATGGTTTATTTTCTTAACTCCAAAATTGGTTTAGTCTTTCTCTATATAGATAAGAAACAAAAAAATACAAAGTAAATTCACAAATTTAAGTTATAGTTTTATATTTTATAATTAAAAATCTAGTTTCTTATTAAAAAAAATTACACACATCTATTTATTCAAATCAATTATATTGTGAATATTTTTCTCCTTTTATTTGATTACAAAATTATTGTACTCCCTACTAAGTAAAACAAATTTATTAATAAAGAATTGAATGCCAAATTGAAAGATTACTCAACTGAGAACTACTATAATATATAGAACTCATCTTTTGATGTAAAATTATTTGTTTTATACATAGTTCAATTTCCATTACCTATTATCTTCAAACACGAGGGGGAGGTATTGGACATGTGATCATGGGTGGGGGTAATTAAAATTATGTATATAGAGTATGTATGTAGCTACAAATAATTAGTTACAAACTATTTAAATTAAGTAATTAAACGTAAATTTAGTGTTATATAAGAAATGAGAATTATGAACATTCATCATTATTGCTCAAGATAAATCATGTCCTTTCAAATAATTTGGAAATTTAAAAAAAAAAATCACATATTTAAAAAAAAGAAAAAAAAAATTCATTATTAATTTAATTTTATATATATTAAGAAATATTACTCATGAATCATGAATAATAAAACAGTTATAACATAAATAATATATAACAAAAAAACCATGTATTTTTTGAATAATAAAATAATTGTAAAAAAAATAATATAGAACAAGAAAAACTATGTATAGTTGGATGTATGGAAATTTAGATACATTTTATTAAGTAAAATTTTAAAAGAATAATGGTTATAAACGTTTAAAAATAATTTTATTAGATAATTAGTTTAGATCTATATTATTTATTACGGGATCAATTCTCTTTTCACTCTAAAAGAGGTTTGCATATGAATACATTTGATCCCTCTTGGCTCTTGGTAGATCCAGAGTCGAGATTAATCTAGGCCCTAACATTTGATCCAATGACACAATGGCAGCTAGGGGAGTTGTTTTCAATAGGAAAATGTAATTAATTATGCATAAATTTTGGTGGACTTGCATAAATTTTGGTGGGTAGTAACCACTAGTAAGTCTACACATTTACAATTTTACACTTACATAAGTTCTAGGGAAAACATAAATTAAGGTGGCAAGTAATTCCTCATAAGTATATTTATTTACATATTTTTCTAATCCATTTTTTAAATAAAGACTTTGTTTAAATTTAACTGATCTTAAGTATGTTATTTACCTGACTCGTTGATTTTATTTTTTTTATGGTTTTCTTGTAAAGCTTAAGAATAAAAAATTACTACACAAATATATAAAATTTATGCATGGCATTATATTGTACAAAGGTTGCAATAAGTCTTTCAAGTTATGATCCAATCAAAAGTTTGAAAAATAATTTTTTAAATAATTATTGAAAAATAAAATCCAAGGGGGTTAGCTCAATTGGTTATTGCTTTGATAATGAAGTGCTATATTCCTCGAAATTCCAGGCTCATGCAAAAAAAACAAGAATTATTGAAAAATAAATATTTATTTTCAAAGTTAGACATTTTAAGTTGCATTGGTCCATGCTAGTCCAGCTTTGGAATGAAGTAAGAATAACAAAAACATATAGTCACACACATATAAAATCAATGATATGTATACCACATTAAAAATTTAAATTTAAAAAAAAAATGTAAAACTTTTAACTATATGTATTTTAATAAAATTAAAAATATGAATATCTCTATATATAGAGACTTAAAATTTATAAAAATATAAATAATACTAGCAAGAACTAACATAGATCCATTTTAACTCCAAATCTTCCAAATGTGGAGAGGAATTCCTTTAGGTGCAAACTTTTAGCCAAGCTTTACACTCAAAATGAGGTTTGTGTCTTGAGAAATTTTTATTTGTGTGACCATCTTTTGTGACATCCATTTTTTTGTAAGTTAAAAAAAACAAAAAAAACATCACTTTTTAAATAGGGTTTAAAGGAAATATTTTATCAGATTGCTTTGTTATGAAGTATTGTGTAAACCATAAAATTCAAAATATGCAAAAGTGAAACAAAATTATCAAATCTAATACGACAAACACTAAAATATATTCAAGAACTTAGATTAATACAATTCAATAAAATAATAAAATATGATATATAATAGATATAACTTTTGGGATTCAAGTGCATTAAGTAACTCATTCATCTATGACCATTTCAATGAGAGGTAGTCGTAACTGACTAATTTCTCATGATTTTTGAAGTCATTCATCTATGACCATTTCCATGAGAGGTAGTCGTAACTGACTAATTTCTCATTTTTTTTAAAGTCATTCATCAATGACCATTTCCATGAGAGTTAGTCGTAAGTGACTAATTTCTCATGATTTTTGAATAGTTCACTTAGCACTCATTGCATCTAGTGACTAATTTCTCATGATTTTTTAATATTCCACTTAGCACTCATTGCATCTGATTTACCTGCCCCGGAAGTGATGCATTTCACTAGTTTCAATTCCACTTCTTCACCCCTGTGAGCATCACCCGATGCAATGAGTGCTAAGTGGACTATTCAAAATCATGAAAAATTGGTTACCGGGTGCAAGCCCCAGAAGTGATGATTGACTCTATGCGATTCATTTCACTAGTTTCAATCCCACTTCTTCATCCCTGTGAGCATCACCCGATCTAATGAGTGCTAAGTGGATTATTCAAAAATCATGAAAAATTGGTCTACTTCTCATAGAAATGGTCATAGATATGACTTACTTAAAGTAGTTGAATCCCAAAAATTATATCTAATATAATACACTACAAAAACCCCCTCATACTTAAATATAATATATGCTTTCTTTCAAATCAATCAATAAATTTTTAACAAATTTGACTAAACACTATAAATTTTAAAACAATACACTAAATTATCGTATAAATTAGATTTATAAATTATAAATTCAAAACTAATATATACTAATCTTCGTAATATTTATCATATTCTTATTAAGTATACATCTCCATAGTATTCATTATATTCTTATTAAGTATTGTTTATTGTAATTTCTTTTAACTTAAAAATACATTATAGCATTTAAAAATATATAAATTTTAATATGTTTTTATAATACAAATAATAATGTTATAAAGTGCATAGTATTTATCATTTACGATATATTTGAAAATACGGAAATACTTAATTAAATAAATAAAATAAATAATAATAATAATAATAATAAAGAAAGCCCAAAAATTAGACTAAGCCGTCCTCGTTAGGAATTTCAAAATTCGTTGCATTTGTGAGGCTCACTCCAATGCCCAAAAGTAATACGTGGTCGTATTGCACGGGGTTCCAGTGCACGCAAAAGAAGAAATAATTCTTCTCGTGAGATAATACTGAGTGTTGTAGTTTATTCAACGCAACAAACTAAACTTAATTGACAGTATGACAAATTGAACGAATTAACAACATTTGTACAAAACCTTTGTACAATTTGGTTAGAAATTTCTGAAAATTATAATTGTTAAGTTAATAATATAGGTTGATATATGTATTAATTTTTACTAACTAGATTACAAGATCTAGTAAAAAATAGCGAGTTTTTATTGTATAAATTTTTAAGTTAATGAAATGTTAATAATTTTTGAAATTAAAATAAAAATTATTCTAATTATTTAAAAAGTTAAGATTATAACTTTTTATGGTCAATGCAAAACAGATAGTTATTAATAGAAAATCAATCACTAGAAAGTAATAAGCAGTTTTATACATTAATTTGGTGTCTAACTACATTAGAACTTTAATAATAAGTTATTATCATTATTATACTATAAGATATTTTTATTAGGTAAAGGATATGCACTTAAAGCATCTCACTTTTCCCATCAATTCTTGTTCTAATTTTGATTGAAATTATGTCAAAATTATGACGTCCTTCTTTGCTTTGCTAGGGGAATTTTTTCCATAAAAATTGGCTCTCCGAAGTTTTGGCCAATTTGTCCTGTGTTTAAACTTAATTGTTTGGTGTTGGGTAATGGTTTGTTATGTCCTCCATCTATTGTGAGGGAAATGTTGGCCCCTTGTGATAAGACTCAAATAGTAGGCAACCCTGGAATAGAACTCCTTTATGCGATTCAAAATGTCTCAGTTTTTGCTAAATTGTTAGTATATTTGACTCTTAATATTACCATGAGAACCAAATTACTCCAACAAATTACAAATTCACAGGATTAAAAAAAAACATTTTAACCTATTTTAAAATGATCCAAATCATCAATTTTAAAAACAATAAATTATAATTAAAAATAAAGCTCATGGAATAAAGCAAAACAAAAAACCCTTATTTTGGCATGCTGTTTTCTCGAATATGGCCCATATTGTCTTGTTCATGAGATAGAATGGAATGCTTCTTGATGGTGTTTTCTTATAAAGTCCTCTATCTGACATATGCAAGAATGTAATGATTAATGTATCTGAAACGTCATCTCATTTGATTTGATGAATATGAACTATCAATACGTAACAGCGTTTTTTTGGTCCTGAATTTGGCTTGCCTCACGGTAGGCCAAATTTCCCACCTATTTTCTTCAATGTCGTAAGCTTTTGAATTCATCATAGGAATTTTATCCTTGCCATTCTCACGGATGACATAGACGGTGGAATTCTGGGAGCAAAGAAGGAAATTAAAGAAAATCCTTTCCATTGTGTTTTCACTGGATGATATATAGCTATTTTTCCAAGTAAAGAAATCAGTTTCATTCTTAGTACTAGGGTTAGAGTAAAGTGGTTGGTTCCAGATTAGTATATAGGTATATTTACTTAATATTTTACAATGCCGGAAGCTGATATAATAATATTCATACACAGAAATTCATTACAAAAATATTTATATTTATCTAGACATTGTAACTTATCACGTCGTTAACACAAATTTAAACCTTGATAAGAAAAAATATAACAGAGATTCCTTCTAACCAGCAAAAATAAAACCAATTGACATCAGCAAATAACCTACTTTCTCTTCCCAATTATTTTCTGTGGAAATATAACCCTGGACTATTTACCATGGTCTCTTAGCTTCTGCACATAGGTTTGAGTTTCAGGGTGACTTGTAAGGAGCTGTAAGCAAACAATCTCTAAAGAGTCCATCTAGAAGATTACAAATAAGGATTTTCATATAAATAACAATATAACCAGCATCATGTGTAAAAATTGTGGACTGTATAACGGTATAGGTCTTCAATTCATGAGGTGAGGTGTAGATTTGTGTGGCTTTTAGTTGTTGTCAGATTTCATGGTTAAATATTCCCTCATAAGAATGAGAGTAGGAATCACTTTTAGAAAAAAATTATTTCAGATACCCAGGATCAAACCCTCGTGGAGACATACGCCTGTTGTGTCTTGGCTAGAAGAGTAGGCGACCCCATAGTGGATGTCTCGGCTCTTGTTGAGGCATAAGTTAATTGCTATTGTGTGCGGCTTGCAGGCTGTTGCACCTAGCCTAGATTTATAGTGGCAGCCAATTGGATTTGAACCCGGGCCTTGCTCAAGCAACTCTCACCAGTTACCGATTGTCCTAGATCTTAAAAAAAAAAAACATCCAGGCTCTATCAATCACAATTAAGAGTGTTCCCACATTCAAACGAAAATTTCAACGCGTATATAATAATGCCCAAAATGGACACTGGTGATGTGGAAAGATACACAATCTCAAAGCCTAGTTGTGATACTGGAAATTGTCTCCTGCTCCAAACTGTCAGGTCTATTTTCGGTATCCTTCTCTAGAACAGGATGACCTCTGAATCGTACATCAACAGTTCTCACGTCTTCTCTTAAATTCAGACCAACATCCTCGTTTATTATATCATCATCTTTTGGATTTACCAGAATGAATTCTCTGTACACTAGAGCTCTCTTTTGTTTTTTCCAAACCTACCTACCTTGTTCAACCCGGGTACTTAGTTGACTCCTGGTTGTTTTAAAAATCTCTTTTGCTTTTTTGCAAACCTACTTACCAGGTAGAACCCTAGTGCTAAGTACTCGGCTCCTGTTCTCAGGAAACATAGAAAGAAAAGTTGACTGCCCCGAACCATGGGCATTCCAATAACTGCTCTTTATTATATTATTTGGTGTGATTGTTGTATTTGTATGCTCATTTTTATGTTTATTGTAAACTCTGTGTATCATGGAACAAAGTTAAATACTGCCTTTACTCCATGACTATTGAATGTGGGAATCTATAAACCAGAATCATTTACATCATCATTATTTGATTTATTCTGAGTTATTTGTTTTGGTTAGTGTTTTAGTAAAAAATATGTATTATTATTTTTTTTAAAGTTGAATAAATAGCTCTGAGAGCAGCTTTCAGGCTTATATAGTGGTAGAAAATAAATTTTTTTTTTTCCCAGTAGAAAAAAAAAAGGCTACTTTTTATATTAAATAAAAGGTAGTACACAAGTCTTGTAATTTTCATTTTTTTTTGGCTCAGCCCAGCTTTACATCCCAATTTTTCAATAATTTTCAAAATACAGACTTATCAATAGAGTTTACCTTGCTAGATTGCTTCAAAATAAGACAACTAATAGACTTATGCTAATGTATGCACAAAAATTCTGAATTCTTCTTCTTATCTACTATCTTTAACAATGTCACTTGGGTATTTTCCTATCTCTTTGAACTTCATTCCAGCGCCCTACTGCACTTTGTGTTTCTTCATTATCTTATGAATAGTCGATGGTGCCTACATTTACCAACCATCCATGATCGTAAGCAGAGAAAAAAAACTTACCTATCTCCTTACCAATACCTATTTTCGAAAGTAAATCAACTGTCCCATTATGTTCTCTGTATAAGTGATCAAAATTGTCATTCTAAAAAGTCCTTACCAAAGCTTTGATGTGAGCCATCCAACTGTTAAGAAAAGGTGGGTTAAATGCATTGCTACCCTTCACCCAATCAATGATTCCTTTTGCATCGCCGAAGATCTAAATTTGGTCAATACATAGCCACCTGGCAGCACACAAAACTCCCCATAATGCAATGATTCCAGCTCTACTATTTTCCCCTCTTTCCCCTCCCACCAAAAATGAAAGTATTTTTCCTTTTCTAGATAAAAACAACTCTACATCCAGATGCTCTATTAGCACTTGCACCATAAAAGAAACCCACAGGGAACGATTTCCAAATTTACTTAGATCTAAAGGCTTCGTATCCTTTGCAATTCTGCACCGGCCTAATTTCATTAAAGAAAGCCACTGTCTTGATGACATCCTCATGTGTCTCAATTTTTTCTGCTAAAAAAAGATGGTGTTACGCCTCCTCCAGATGGTCCATAGCACATATAGTGGAAAAGCCCTATAATTTTTGTCTTTTGTCCATGATTTCAATAGTAGAGGCAGTTTAGTGAAGGATCCTTTATTTTATATGTTAAAAATTCCCTTCACTCCATCCCATATGACCTTAGCATATGGAAAATCCACAAACATATGGTTGATCTCATCTTCACCCCTCCTGCACATAATACATATACCTGACCCCTGGAAACCTTTCCTTTGGAGATTCTTCCATGTCAATATCTGGTTGTGAAACGCAAGCCAACCAAAACATTTAATCTTATTTGGAGCATGCCATTTCCAAATTGTTTGGTATTGTTTTGATACTTTAAGCCCCTTGTCATTTTTCGGTAATTGTAAATATATGTCTTTGAGCATTGGGCTCCCCTTCTTTAGTTTTCCCACCCAGCACATATGATCCTCACTGCTAGTAAGGGTGATCTCAGCATGTCTAAGACCATTGGTATAATCCTCCTATTCCTTGTACAATACATCAAGTAGTCCCAAATCCTCAGCCAACCTCCATGCTTGTCTGATTAAGTTTTGTGTCCCCGGGCATGTAACCTGCTTCAAAAAGAAAATTTGGATATTTTGTAAATGATTTAGTATCTATAATGATAAGGTATGATTTTCGTACATGCCAACAATGGAATCTATACCTACATGTATCTGTGAACCATCCCCTACCGTCCATATCACATTTCCCATAAGAAATTGCATAACCTGATACATACTTTCCAAATATAGGACCTTTGAACTTTCCTCTTAGCACCATTTATAATCTAAGTGGAGAATGATTGGCCATAGATATATTTATCTTGGATGATGGAAGACCAAAGACCTTTGCCCACAACTTTTGTCCACGTGTTTTTTATAAGAAGAGCTTTGTTAAAGTTATTAAGTTCTATAATGCCCCAACCCCCCTCATCAATCGGTCTGGCAATGATAGACCACCGTACCAAGTGGATTTTAATAGATTTAGTGCCTAGATTAGCACCAGACCAAGGAAACCTACTCATGATCATTTGGATTTTGTGCAAGATATCCTTTGGCAAAAAAAAAAAAAGCATCCAATAGATGGATATATTCTGGACAATCGATTGAAGCATGGTAAGTCTCCCACCCATAGACATCCACTTATGTGTCTAGCAATCCAATTTCATGTTGAATTTTCCATTAACCAATTCCAGTCTCTATTCCAATATCCATTGGGTTTCAAAACAAACTTCAAGTATGTGAAACAGTAAGCAAGATGCTTAGAAGACACCCCAAAGATTCCAATGGTATCATGTACTATGTTGTCCATATCCCCTTTGTGTATGAGCGAGGATTTAGCCGCGTTCATAATCAAGCCCGAAGTTGACCCAGACACATTTATAGAACTGTGAATAGCAGTCCATTCCTCCATATTAGTCTATCCCCCAAAGAGTAGGTCATCTACAAACATGAGATGTGTCACCCACTGCCGTCTAGAAACTTCAACCCCCTTGATAATACCACTCTCCCTAATAGTTGTCACCTTCCTACTAAGAGAATCGATCACCAATAGAAAAAGTATAGACGGCATCAAACAACCATGTCTCAAACCTTTGTATGCTGAGAAGAATTTTGATGGAAGGCCATTAATAATTACTGCAAAGTTTGTTGTCTTAACACATCCCATAATCCATCTATGGTTTTCATCATTCATACCCAATTTAATCAAAATCAGTAAAAGAATCTCCCAATCAATGCAATTGTAGGCTTTACATAAAACAAACCTCAGGGGGCATGAATGTTGTGAATGGTTATTAATTGAATGTATCATCTCTTGTGAAATTCCAAACGCATATTGGATCTGCCTCCCTTCCTAGAAGCCAAATTGTCCCTCTGTAATGAAATTAGTCAGCATAGGCTTAAGCCTCTTAACAATCACTTTAGACATTACTTTATAAACTGAATTGCATAGAGCAACGGGTCTTAAATCTGCAAAGGTTTCCTGCTCCTTTTTCTTCAGGATCAACACGATAAATGTAGTGTTTATGGCCCCAGTGATAAATCTCCTAGTCCTGATTTCTTATGCCACTTTAAGTAAATCTTGGAGCATCAAATCCTTAAAAGAGATAAACAACTCTACCCCCTAGCCATCCGGCCCAGGACTATTGTCCTTCTCACAACCCATCAATGAGGCCACCAACTCCTCATTGGATATCAATCTACCCAAATTAGCATTATCATCCTGCAACACAAATGGCAGGATCAGATCAATAAATGGGGCTTGATTTTCATATCGATGTGTCCTGACAGAGAATAGTACATCAAAATTTCTCACATCTGTTGATTCCAAGGAGTCTTGTGAAGTATAGTTATTCCCATCCACATCCCTAATCTGTTTAATGAAATTTTGTTGCTTCCCGAGATTAAATTGACTATGAAAATATTTGGTGTTCATGTCCCCAACCTCTATCCAAATAGCCCTACTCTTTTGTCTGATATCATGTTCATGTCCTTTCATAATATCCCTCCTACACCCCTCCAGCGAAATAATTATGTCTCAGTAGTCCTCTAAGAAATATAATGGATCATTTGTATCACATAATTTCTCAATATTGTTGTCTATCTGGAATAACAAAATTAACTCCTCCTTTTCCTTTGCAACAATTCATTTCCTAGTCTCAACTTTAAACCATTTGAGATTCTGATGGAAGGATATCATAGGAGACCTATCACTAAGAATGTTATGCATGCTCCATATCCTATTAACCAAAGCTCTAAATTCCTCCATTTTAATCCAGTGAGGATTGAACTTAAATGGGTAAGCCCTCCTTTCCCCATCCCATTCCAAATTATCATTATCGGTTGATGGTCCGACATATTCCAAAGAAGAGTACAAGAGTTCACATCTTTCAAGTTATTAAGGATATTGTGACTAATCATGAACCTACCAAGCCTTTATGATATGCCATCCTCCCCCGCTCTACCATTCCTCCATGTGGGTGCCAAGATATGTGGCACGACATCAACATTGGAAAATGCCTCCATCCACCCTTTGTCAAATGTTGTGAGGGGATCTTCATGTGCCTTGTCCTCCCAAACCTCATCCACCCCCAGTGAAAAAATCAAATCCCCTGCCATGAGAAAATACTTGAGTCCCAACATCCTAGAATTGACCACTCTCTCCTAAAATCCCTTTCGACCAGCATATGGAGCATAAATATTTAAGAATATGATCCTCTGTCCCGACTGCGCCATATAATTAGTAAGGATAATTATTGCAAAAAAAATTAAAAGCATTTAACTCCAACAGTCTAGGGTTCCACATTACCCCCAGCCCACCAGACAACCCACATGAATGTGATGCATAAACATGCCAACCAAGATAGACCCGTAGCATATAATTCCATGCTTTCTCAGCCTCCAACATTATTTCTTGCAAAAAAATTGTAGATGGTTGGTACATACGTACCAAACCACGAAAAGAGTTGATTTTGGGTTCAACTCCCAAACCCCTGATGTTTAAGGATAAAATTATCATGGGGTAACCTTTGTTACAAGCTTATCCCCTCTAAGAGCCCAAAATCTTTTAAAAATTGAACTCGAAAACAACCCCACTGCAAAAGTTTGATCAAAGTAGAGAGCCTTATTTGGATTCTGCAAATAATCACCAGAGCTACATTCTGATACTTTCCTGCATCTGGGAATGCACTTTTTTCCCATGTGAAATAGAAGGATGTTGTGATGGGTTACCTAAATTTTCAAAAGGCACAAAAAAATACCTCTTGACCTCCAAAGGAACCATATCCTCTGAATCCCTAAGTATGGCTTTCATCTCACAGTCTGGAGAGACAAGCTATAAAATACAATTGCTAGAACTACGCTCCTTATGAGGTGAATGAAAGGACCTCAATGGATAGTTATGAACCACTAAATGGCCAATAGTGAATGCATGTTCTGGGAGAACATGGAATTTTGATGCCAATGTAAGCCTACTTTCTAGCTAGTTGGGAAAATCCCTCATAACCTTTCCCTCCCACTCAAAACCCGCCCCCCTCCCAAGACTATCACCAGGTAACGCAGGACCCAGACAAGGTATGGTAGGGTTATCACAACAAACAATCGATACCTCCTTCTCCACGAAAGCACAAACCTCAGATAGAGGTATAGAAACTACAAAAGATACATTTGAACCCACATCAACAACAAAATCAGTGGAGGGCTCAGGACTCGATCTCGGTAAGGTAAACCTAAGAGAAACTATCACATCCAACAATATATCCAACATACCCTTGACAACATTCATACTACTCAGATGGCCATCCACAAATTATTTCGGAAATTCATTAACCGTATAAGATATGTGATTACAGATATCATCACAGTAAAATACCAAATTCTAGGATGTGTCTGAGTTACCTTGTAAGCTGTCACACTGAGTCATATCCTTCGAAGCCTGTGTCGATCGCGAGTGTCCCTCGTGTTCCTTTGAAGACATTCGAGTGCCGCAATCCAATCCAACACAAAGCCCTCAGATACCATATCCTCCCTTCTGGATCTCAAATAAATGGCAGACAACATGTAAATGTCTCGTCTAGTGGCACTTAAGGCACCTAAAGGGCAGACCCCAGTAGTAAATTAGCAATTTAACAAAGAAATTACCCCAATTTACGACCAGTTCCTCCAACAGCCCTCGCCCCAAATCCAATTCCACAATGACCCAAGCAAGTCTCTAATCCAACTATCTAAGGATGCCTCCATCCCAGAAATAATACCTCTCGATATGGTTGCCTATCTCTTTTACCACCACCTTGTTCCATAGTTCCAAGGGTAAGCCGGGAAGCTTAACCCAAAATAATTTCCACCTTGATATGTCAACCATCAGGTCGAAACCCTCTTTCCATCTTTGAAGAATCAAGAAACATTGCCCCTTCACCCATGACTCTGTCAAAATGCGCTCAACATCCTCCTGGCAGAGGAAATGGAAGCACAAAAAAATATTATGTAATAGAATCACCTTGGGTCTGTAATTTTAATATTGGTAATCATACCTCCTCCGCTCAGGCCTTCGCTTATGCCCCCGACAGTTTGAGTTGCTGCCACCTTCCCAGAAGGGCTTTCTCCCTTAGCCGCTCCACACTCGGCCAAAAAGCTTTCGAGCCCAAATCCAATGGAAATACCCCTGAAACAACCTATAAAAAATTGTGTTTAGAATGACTTAGTGGTTGAACAACACCGTTACTGCCACGACCGGGGGTAAACTTAGTACTAGGTTCTGATATCAACAGGTTTTGTCTGATTTCTTTACCTAAATCGCACTCGTTTAGTATGGTCGCTTGGATGAGTGCATCAGTCGAGTGGGAATGTACCTTCTGCATGATCGCTAGGTGTCCACCCCTATGGTCCATACCACCCACCATAGACCTCGAACTATGTCAATATAACCATTGTATATGTAATTCTCTAATTGTACATGCAATCTGCCAATTGTCAGCCAATCCGCTTAGTACACTCTGCCAGCTGGGTCAGGTACCACCCTCTAGGGAAGACCAACGCAAATTGTTAAATACTACCTGAAACTCGCCCCATCCAATCTGGAAATAGTTAATATCTTCACGATATACCACCTGATTCCCACACCCTGTTCCACAGAAAATCACGGTAATAACCCATTGGTCCAAAGGCCCATGGTAACTATGGCCCAATAGTGAAGACCCCAATAATAAACCTCATAGTCAGACATGCGTGCTTCTTGTCCCGAAAAACAAATGTACCCTCCAATAACAACCAATGAGAACATTTACTTATATTTCAATTAGGCCTATGCCTCTAGCCACATCCCCATGCACAGTTGGTCCTGAGGTAACTAGGTAGCACGACGCCCCCATCATCTCCTTCACAGAAAAATTATAGATAGATAAATATACCGCACAACCATCATGCGAAATAGAGGAATATGAAACATTCTCAGTGTAGACCATTGTTA
Source organism: Pinus albicaulis (assembly GCA_034641835.2). NCBI lineage: Eukaryota > Viridiplantae > Streptophyta > Pinopsida > Pinales > Pinaceae > Pinus > Pinus albicaulis. The sequence goes on along the minus strand of CM076583.1, from coordinate 694,494,214 downwards.
TGAAACCAGCTCCAAAAATAGAAGAAAAGAGATATCAACGCCTTAGAAATCAACCACTTCGAGGGGGAAACCTCCAATACATGACATAAATGAATAGTTATTGGATGATACAAATGAAAAAACCTCATTCTATATATAGGGGTCTATGGGGTCACAATATAATCCTATCCGACCTAACAATAAGAATGTAAGGGAACAATAATAACAATATGGGGGTTACAGGGTTACAACAATAACAATAAGGGGGCTACACTAATAACAATAAGGGACTACACTAGTAATATGTGGACCTAACATGCCCCTCTCCTTAAAAAAAGTGTTGTCCTCAACACTTGAGTAGCTATGGATGCTTCTGTATAAAATTCTCATCCTCCCATGTAGAATCTTCAGTGGGTAAGTTCTTCCACTTGATGAGATACTCTGAAATTGATTGATTTCGTAGCTATCGAGTTCTTGTTTCTGTGACTGTTTGAGGTTCCAATATGATTTTTCCTTTCTCATCAAGTTCTGGAAATATTGTTTGAATTGGAAGTTTGTCACCTATAACCTTCTTTAAGCATGAAACATGGAAAACTGGATGCACTCACGAAGAAGCAGGAAGCTCCAATTTTTATGCCATAGTACCAATCTTTTGCAAGTGACCTTGTAAGGACCATAATATTTTGGCGATAATTTATTATCCTTCTTATCTTGCTTGAGGGACATTTTTTTGTATGGTTGTAGCCGTAAAAATACGCAGTCTCCTACATCAAAACTTCTCTCACTGTGATGTTTATTTTTCTGTTGTTTCATTCGATTTTGTGCCAAATTAAGGTTATCCTTTAAGAGTTAGAGAACTTTTTGTTGATGCTCAATGTGATCTTCCACTGCTTGCACCTTAAAATTTTCTCTTAAGGATGATGTGATGGACGGTGGATGATATCCATAAAGTTCCATAAATGGGGTCATTTTTGTTGCAGTATGGAAGGAAGTGTTATACCACCATTCAGCCAGAGGTAACCACTTGACCCATTGTGTTTTTTTATCAGACTTAAAGCAACGAAGATATCCTTTCAAACATTTGTTCACTATCTCAGTTTGACCATTAGATTGAGGATGATAAGATGATCTATGAGCTAGTTGAGTACCCAAACAAGAAAATAATTCCGTCCAAAAATTTCCAGTAAAAATGAGATCTCTGTCACTTACCATAATCTTTGGGCTTCCATGTAGCTTTTGAATTGTTTCCATAAATGCAATAGTAATTTTACTTGCTTTAAATGGATGAGATCATCCACAAAAGTGTGCATACTTGGTAAGTCTATCAACTACCACCATGATGACACTCTTTCCTTCGAACTTAGGTAAACCTGTGATAAAATCCATTGAAATCTCCTCCCAGCGTTGACTTGGAATGGATAAAGGTTGTAGAAGACTCGGGGTATTAATTGTCTCCACTTTAATTTGTTGGCAAACCAAACATTCTGCCACAAACTTTTGAATATCATATTTAAGGCCATCCCAAAAAAATTCTTTCTTCACGCTGTGGTAAGTTTTTAAAAATCCTGAGTATCCTCCTAAAGGAGAAGTGCGAAATTCCAAAAGAATATTTTGTTTTAGTTGGGAATTATTACAGAGATATAAGCAATCTTTGTACCATAAGGAATCATTTTTCCAACTAAATGTATCATATGTACTAGGATATTGCTTCAACTTTTGAATGAGTGTCCACACTTCTTCGTCTTTCTTTCATTCATCCCTTGCTTCGATTATCCAATCTGGTTGGATAATAGAAATTGCACAAAGCAATGCTTCCACCTCTTCATCCTTTCTTGAGAGTGCATTTGCAACAACATTTAGCTTCCCTTTTTTGTAGATGATTTCAAAGTCATAACCCAACATCTTTGTGACCCATTTTTGCTACTCTTCTGAAGATAGTCTTTGTTCCAAAAAAAATTTAAGACTATAATGATCAGTTTTTACCTTGAAGTGCCTTCCCATCAAGTAAGGTCGTCATTTCTTTAGTGCATGTAGTATTCCCAACATTTCCTTCTCATAAATAGCTTTATGTATGTCAATACTTTCCTTTGATTGGACGACTTTCAAAAGCAATGGGTCTTCTTTCTTACATTAAAACAACACCAATTCCATTTCCCCAGACATCACATTCCACAATAAAGGTTTTTGTGAAGTTTGGCGTAGCTAAGACCAGTGCTAGGCACATTGCCTCATTAAGATGTTCAAAGGCTTTAATTGCTTCAGGAGTCCATGAAAATGCATCTTTCTTCAATAATGTTGTTAGAGGTGTTGCTATTCTCCCATAATTCTTAACAAACTTGCGATAATATCATGTTAACCCGAGAAATCCTCGCAATTGCTTTATGGTTGTGGGGACTTTCCATTCCTTAATGGCTTTAATTTTGTTAGGGTCTACCTTAATACCCTCGTGAGATATAATATGACCCAGATATTCCACCTCTTGTACTCCAAAGAAACATTTGGATGTTTTTGCATATAATTATTTCTCCTCCAATAGTTTGAGCACCCTGTCAACATGTTGAACATGATCCTTCCAACACTTGCTATAGATTAGTACATCATCAAGAAATACTAGCACAAATTTTCTAAGGAAGGGTTTGAAAATAGAATTCATCAACCCTTGAAATGTAGAAGGTGCATTGGTAAGGCCAAAAGGAATGACCAAAAATTTATAATGACCCTCATGAGTTCGAATTGTTGTTTTCAGAATAACTTCAGTCTTCATTCTAATTTGATGATATCTTGAATGAAGATCCAACTTGGTAAAATAAATTCTTCCATGTAATTCATCCAATAATTCATCAATCACAGGAATGGGAAATTTATCTTTAATAGTGAGCTTATTGAGCGCCCCATAATCTAGACACATGCACCATGATCCATCCTTCTTGTGTACCAATACTACTGGAGCAGAGAAATAACTTTGACTAGGTTATATTATACCAGCCTCTAACATTTCTACAGTCACAAGTTCAATTTCGCTCTTTTGGACATAAGTATATCTGTAAGGCCTGATGTTTGGAGGAAAACTTCCTCAAATAAAATGAATAGCATGATCATGATCACAAATAGGTGGGATTCCTTTGGGAGTTTCAAACACCTTGGAATGATTGTACAAGACTTTTTGGAGATATGGAGAAATAGATGATTTTGATCTTGGAACTTCTAGTGAGAATAATTGTGCAATTATGCCTCGTTGTTCTTTCTTCAAAAGCTTTGTTATGACATTATCTTTCTTGGCTTCCCTGTGATACTGTGTAATTAGATTTCCTTTCCTTTGGAAAAAAAATTCAAGAAAATTTCTTGAAAATTAAAAGTTACCATCCCCAAAGATTGTAACCATTGTACTCCTAGTACAACATCAGCACCTCCCATTGGAATGGAAAGCATTGGACTATTCAATACATAATCCCCCATGGTTAGCTTGATATTATGGAATTTTCCAGAGCAATTTATAGTTCCTCCATTTGCAACCATCACTTGACATTCTGGTGTTGGGTATAGGAAACAATTAAATTCCTTGGCTAACTTACAATGAATAAAATTATGGGTACTCCCTGAATCAATCAACACTATTACCTTTTCTTCTTCATATGTCCTTCTATCTTGAGAGTTTGAGGAGTGGTAATTCCTACCAATGCATTAATCGATATGGTCGAACTCATTTCTTCTTCTTCTAGGGCTGACTCCTGGTGTATATCCTCTTTTTTTGAAGTTTCTTGTTCATTTTCTTCCTCCTCTTCACAATCTATGTAAAATAATTTCTTCTCAGCACACTTGTGACTTTTAGTGTATTTTCTATCACAATTGTAGCAAAGCCCTTTTGCTTTTTTTTCTTCCAATTGTTGTGGTGTCAACCTTGTAGGTTGTGGAAGTCTAGGAGTAGCAACACTTCCATCTTTATAGATGTGAGTGGTAGGCTTCCTTGTTGCCATAATTTTACATTCAATTTTTCTTGCCAACCTGAATGCCTTCTCCAATGAATCACGTTCCCAAACACGAACTTCATGTTGGATGCTATCCTTTAAATTCCCTATGAAAGCATCAAACATGTGTTCCTTTGGAATATCAGTTACACTTATATTCAATTTTTGGAAGTCCTCAATTTTCTCCACCACTGAACCCTTTTGTTTGAGATTTATCAATTGGCTAAAGAAGGTGTTTCTCTTTGTATCCTCATAATGTCCTATCATTTCCTCTGTAAAAATTGACCAAGTGACAATTTTTTTACTGGAGCAAAGCCATCGATACCATACAAATGTATTTTGTTCTAAATGTAAAGTTGCAATGCATATATTTTGTGTGTTTTGCACATTATTGAGATAAAAATATTGCTCCATTTGTAGTATCTATGTTACAGGATCCTTTCCATCAAAATTCCTCATATCCATCTTTGGAATATCGTGCTTTTTCCATCCAACATTAGGGTTTATGAAATCACGATTAAAATTTATAAAAATCTCATCATGAGTTTCCTCTACTATATTTTTGGCATTAGGAAACATTTCTTGTATCAACTTTGTCAAACCTTCCATGTCTTATTTTAGATCATTCTTTATGTTTTCCATGTTGTCTTTCATTTTTTCTTCCATGTCATCCATCTTAGATTCCATGCCAACTTCCATGCCATCCATCTTAGCTTCCACACATTTCTTCAAACCATCCATTTTATTCTTCAAACCATCCATCTTCTATTCCACGCCTTTCTTCAAAACTTCCATTTCATTTTTTGTTGATCTTTGTGAGAGTGAAATTTGGTGCACTTGCTCTTGTAATTTTGACAGATCATGTTGCAAAATTCATCTTCATGAGTCATAGTAGAGTATTCTGAGGGCTTAATGGGTGTTGAATTATTTTTAGGGGGGGCATTTTATAACCCAATACTATGCTCAATAGGCCCTTGGAATCACTTAAAACTGATTTTTCAAACAAGACTTATGCAATTTGAAAAAAAATACACACCTTTTTCTTTCTTTTGAGGAGCTCAATATTGAAATTGAATTAACTCTGTAATTGCAGATCTTCAATATCTAAAATTTGGTCTTGTAGTAGCCCTCTGAATATTCTTTCGAATGCCACAAGTCTGACCTGATTTGGATACTTCAAGGCAAAGTTATGCCGAAAATCCCACAATGACCTAATTATGGACTGGTTCATTAGAGCGCACTTTTACGGTGTGCCACGTCTCATTGTTTCCTCCTTCGGCTCTGAAATTGATACACAAGAAACTACAATCCGTTTACTTGCAACCACTTTTTACAAAATTCCAATTCGATGCTCAGAGAGAGAGTTATGACAATTTTCCCAAGGTCACCTCTTTGAGATGAAATTCGGGAGCCTGAACAAACCCTAACTTCCACAAATCATATCTCTGAAAATATTTCAAACCAAGATCTTAAATTTTTACAGGAAGTTCCTCATTATTTTGTCTTTGTTTTGTAAAAATTTCAGCTTTTGAACCTTCGTAGAAAAAACGTTATAGCAAAAATTCCACGATGACCTGTTTAGGTGAAATTCGGGAGCCTGAAAAAATCCTAACTTCCATATATCATATCTCCGAAAATATTGCAAAAAAAGATCTGAAATTTATACATGACATTCCTTAGGATTTCAACTTTTCTCTGTAAAATTTTCAGCTTCTAAACCTTCGTAGAAAAAACGTTATAGCGAAAATTCCACGATGACTTGTTTGGAGCAATGAAACCCTAGAATCCAAAGCTCTGATACCAAATGTTATGAAACCAGCTCCAAAAATAGAAGAAAAGAGAGATCAACGCCTTAGAAATCAACCAATTTGAGGGGGAAACCTCCAATACATTACATAAATGAACAATTCTTGGATGATACTAATGAAAAAACCTCCTTCTATATATAGGGGTCCATGGGGTCACAATATAATCCTAGCCGACCTAACAATAATAATGTAAGGGAACAATAATAACAATATGGGGGTTATAGGGGTACAACAATAACAATAAGGGGGCTACACTAATAACAATAATGGACTACACTAGTAATATGGGGACCTAAAAACCACCGAGGGATTACAAAACCTGCAAAAAAATCTGACTTCACACGTCCCCACTGCTCTAATGGAGCAATGTAAAGCCTTCCAAGTTTAACTAACGCCTCAGGGTATCTTTGAACCAAACGTTATTGAGACTTTGGTCCTTACAGAGTCAAGTGTCTCTAGACTTTGTTGTCATCCCGATTAGACGCTCAACTATACTATCCTATCAAGACAACACCATGGCCACCATCTCTGCACTAGAAACTCGTGACCATACCCATTATAACCTATCAAGGCTTGCAACCAGTGGCCAACAACCACCATCACTACACCTAAAGCTCACAGCCAAACCCATCTCCTTAAGCACACTACGCATCTTCCACCGACATGGAGAAGAGCTTGACCAGTGGCTTTATTCCACGATTTTGGGGCTCAACCATATATTGCTTGATTTCAAAGGCCCTTGATTGTCCTCTTTTTTCATATTTGGTAGAAAATACTTACATGGGAGGAATATAGAGAGAATCAGTAATACTGAGCATTTTGGTGATTTGTTTGGTTTGAATTTTATAATATAAGTAATAGCATGATTTTAATATTAACCAAGTTATATCCATCTTAACCCTGGATCTATCAAGCACCTAGAGGGATCAAACCTTTCAAGGTGCAAACCTTTCCTCAAGTTTTGCACTCAAAAAAGAGGTTTGCACCTCAAGAGATAAGATCCCTCTTCGGGCTTGATAAATCTGGGGTAAAGATGGATATAATCCTGTTAATTAAATTTAAATATGGTTATGGGGACTCTAACAATCTATTTTTTTATCACTATTAGTTTAGCATTGGTGAATTCATATTATAATTCTTAACTTTGAAAAACAAATATTTATTTTTCAATATTATTTAAGAAAATAAAAAAAAAATCAAACATTTGATTGGACCATGACTTGAAGGTCTTATTGCAGCCTTTGCACAATATAATTCCATGTGGATAGCCACCTTACATATTTTATGCCATAATTTATAGATATTCTTATCATGCATGAATTTTAGATATTTGTGTAATAAATTTTTATTCCTAAGTTTTGCAAGAAAACCTTCTAAAAATAAAATATTTGAAAATAAATTATACTCAAGTAAATGACATATTTACCATCAATTACTTCTCACCATAATTTAAGCAAATCTTTGCATAAAAAATGGAGAGGAATGGAGTTACTTCCCACCATTATTTATGTTTTATTCTCCATTTGGTAGGAGTAAAGTTGTAGATTATAGTCTTACTAGTGGTTAAATATGTAGGAGTAAAACTATAAATATATAAACTTATTAGTGGTTACTACCCACCAAAATGTATGCAAGTTTTTATGCTTGAACAAGCAATTTACTATCCACTTCACATCTCAATTTATTAGTTAGCAATGCCATATGATCCAACCAAGATTTAAAAGTTTACACCTTTTTACAGACACTACAATATCTCCCCCATATTGGCCTTTATATTACTTTTGACCTTTTATTATTGTTTAATCAAGCCCACCTATAAATGTTAAATGTTAAACATTTAGGCCTACACATCTACCCATTTAATTTAGCATTTGATTAAGTGAACTAATGTTACTCTTCTACTTGAGCACATAACAGTGGAGAATATCAAAACATTTTATAATAATAATAATAATCAATTTTTAAGGTCACTACCAAGCTAGACACCAAATTTGTGTATGAGACACATTTGTTTGTGGGACCATATTTGGCCAAGTGAGCCAACCTTACTCCCTTACTCTTAACTCTGACACATTACAATGGAGAATGCCAAAACCATTTAATAATAATAATAATAATTTATTTTTAAGGTAACACACCAAGTGAGCCAACAACCTTTTAATAATAATAATAATAACAATCTATTTTTAAGGTCATGACCAACCTAGACACCAAATTTGTGTATGAGACATGTTGTTTATGGGATAAGGAACCCACATTTGCATAGTGATTTTACTACTAAAGTTTACGGAGGTGTACATAATCTACCCTCCCTTTAGCTTTGAACTTGTGACCTCTTACGAGGAAATGCATGTTTTTAACCATTACACACACTCAAAATCTTGAAGTACAAGTAATATTACAGGTCACCCATACCAGATGTCGAAAACAAAACCATGATTGTTGACCTAACAACCTTATCTATTTAAAGAACCTATTGTATTGAGAGGTCACAAGTTCAATTCTCTTAACACTCTCGGGGTTAGGCTCTATGGTTGAGCTAGTAGGAAGTGATCCTTTCTGGTAGATCTGTCTGGTACAAATATTTCGTGGACGTAGCAGTCACCGATCTTTGGGGATCGTGAACCAAATAAAAAAAAATGACTCTTTCAATCAAGTGTACTTAACAATAGCCCCTTTAAACTTGACAAAGGAAATTCTTAGGATCCAATCTTAAAACACACGTGACTTCCTCCCCTATCACCAAGGCATATGCCTAGACTTTAAGGGCATGGGTACACATACGTAACTAGGTATTAGTTGTATGCCCATTTATATGTAGTTTAAACAAAAAATTCCCATCTCCAATGTGATTTATTATTAATATTATTATTATTTTGTGTTATCTTATCTCTTAAGCCACCATCCTCTAGTCTCCACACCTACTCACACAAGGTGCTCTCCTCATCCCACTTCATCTAAACCAACATCCAACATCCAATCTATGTTTTCTTTAGACTTTGCCTCTGTATATGCCTACTAAACTAACAATCTAGTGTCATCTACACTCAAGTAATCCATGCACTACTCTAGGTCAATCTCATGTCATCGACACTCAAGTCATCCATGCAGTACTCTAGGTCCCTTAGCAACTTGACCAAAATCTACAACTCTTTCTTCACCAAAGAAAAGTCCCTTTGTCGGCTCTAATAAAAGAAATGATAATTCAAAACACACATAAACCATGTACACATAATTTACCTAAGCCTCTTAGTGGCTTGGCCAAAAGCTACAACTCTTTCTTCACCAAAGATTCATCCCTTTGTTGGCTCTAATAAAAACAATGATAAATCAAAAGACACATAAACCATGTACACATAATTTACCTAGGACATCCAAGGGAGAAAAACCATTTAACAATAAATGTTTACGTGGGACACGTTCTATTTATGAGATTAGGTGGGCAAACAATGTTCACCCCACCCAATCAGAAAGCTTCCTCATCGCCCTTCTAGCCAATTATATGTTGACATGTGCAAACAGAGTATTGGGTGAATTTATTTCGTCCTCAATTTCACCACTGTCCTATGATTTCTCCATGGATTTGCTTCATGTGAGAGGAGGAAGGAAACTATGTGCCTGATACAGAGGTCATGTCAAGAGTTACATAGGGCTTCAGATTACTTTGGGAGACCACGCAAGTGATTGAGCAGTGTCTCAATAATTGCTAAAATGTACCAAAACCCAATGGCAAAAACTAGGTATAGAGTTCAAATCCAATACCGATTTCTACTGTTCAATATGCAACGTACACGATCCTCAACCCTTGTTTAGAGCTTGCAGATATATGGGGCTAAGTGGATCGATTATAACTAATGCCCTCATAATCGATGAAGGCCTTTGTAAGAGACATGGAGCATGAGGGCATGAGCAACTTGTAAGAAACATAAAAACAAACAAGCATTCCGCATAAAATGGCCAGTTTATTTCACATTATGAGTAGGGTATTTTTTCGTTCGGTTAGATCGAGGTTTGTGTAGTTATGCAAAGCCTTTGGCCAGGCTTGTAATATCGACGACGATAACATAATGATTAATTTTTCCATAAAATTGTTCAAGACTACAACAATTTTCATTTTGGTTTCTGACGGGAATAATGATTAGTTTTTGCAGGAGGAGAATGCTTGTAACTATACCGCGCGATCCTTTCAAAAAGGAAACTTTAGGCGAAAGGAAGGCCAAATTGTTGAAGATGGAGAATATTCTTAAAATTTCTTGGAAGCTTGAAAGTTCTTATAATAATTTTAAATGCTTTTAAAGTTCAAAAATTTCGTCGATGAGAAATTTTAATACGCTGCAAAGAGAGTCCCTTGAAAGCTTTCATCATGGCTGCTACCATTTATTGAGAAAAACTATGTCGCTTCAACAATGAAAAATTAATTGGCCACGAAATTTTTTCAATTTATGCTACTGGACTGGAGAGTATCTATGAAAAACATCCATTTAGTGCAGGCTTGAAAATAGTATGCATTTTACAACATTTCAAGTTCGCATGGTCATAAATCCTTTGACTTACAAGTGCCCAAGGTGGAAAATATAATTTAAAATAGCTAGTCCACTGATGGAAATTTGCAACTTCAACGATGAATCAAACAACGTTTCGCGTGTAAATGGTGTAGGTGGGGATCAAATGACATAAGGATGATAGATGGATATATTAGTCATCTAAGTGTCATGGCCGCAATAAACTAACGATACATATTTTGATTGTTCACTTTGCATGGAAAAATTGGTGATTGGTAGAGAAACTGTAAAGTCAAAGTGGACACGAGGATGATTAGTTTTTTGTTAAAACAGTTAATATTGGACAACCAAGTATTGTCCAAATACTTTCCCTTATTACATTCCAAAACAAAGTTTTAAGGTTTAATTGATCATAATGCTTGCTTCAATGACCAAGGTATTACCCCATCCATACATATTTATATAGTTGTCCCTGCAACTATTATGTTATGGAATTTTATCAAAGAATGTGCAGTGTATGAAGTCATGAGCTTTTTAAGGAGACAAGGCTTTAAAAAACAACAAATTTCTTACTCAAGATCCATGAAAACAAAACAAACATAGAAAAAATTCTGAATATGAATTAAGTGATAGTGGGTGATCCCTTACTGGTGAGACATCAAGGACAGTGATGGAAGTATCTTAGCATCAATTCCGTGGAATTTTCTTTTCAGTGAGGGGATTCTTAGAAGGTTGGGTCATCTCATCGTCAATTTGAGTAAGAAAATGATTGAATTGCAAAAGACAAAAAACAAGGGGGTTGGTAGTCCCATAGACTATTTTTAGTCTCGTGGACGTTAAAATATCATTCATTCATTCCTCTATTGAGGTAGGTCCTGTTCAATTTGTGACAGAGTTGCCGTCACATTTTTTCCCTATTACTGAGAATCTACATGTTCTGAGTGCCTTGAAGAAACCCTCGGCTCTTTTGTCGATAAAGATGACATCAAATCTGAGGAGTGTGAAAGAGAAGGAGACAGAGAGGAGAAGGGAAAAGAATCCTTGGTTAAGTTCATACCACCCACACAAGACGAACTAGATATTCCATCTGTGGCCAATTTATATTCTGCGGGACTCAAATTCGTTCCTATTGACGGTGACCTCACCAGAATACAATTTGATGATAAGGCTGCCATGCTTTACCTCCCCAAAATAAAATTGGATACCAACACGAAGGTAATCCTTAGAAATCTAGTGGCTTTTGGCTTGTTTTCACATGATACACCGACTTTATGAATGGGATGATCGACAGCGAAGAAGATGTTAGATTTCTAAAAGAGACGAGATTATTTCAGGTGTTGTATTATGCTATCGTCCTTGTTTTCAATAGCAGCAGCCTGGAAGTCCATGTCTTCTTCAACAAAATTAATGAATGGTAATTCTTCTACATAGATCTTATGAATTTCATCCCTCGGCCAGGCCTCTTCATCATGGTGGGCGGCATCTATTTTAAGAATTTGGACTTTGGATAGATCTATGGGAAGTTCCATAATATCTAGAGCAGTTTTGGTATTATTATCCAAATCCTTGAACCTTCGAGCTGCTATATCATCAAATTGACTTGGTATATGGCTGACCCCTCCTCGCATATATTTTCCTAAGCATCCCACATGGAAACTCGATCGCAGTCCTTGGACTTCAGAACCGCCATCAGACCCTTGAGATGCTGCAAGGCTTCCAGTATCTTGACACTGAACAACTCGGTGTTGCATAATCTCTGAAGCATACACCAACGAGGCCTACAGGTGTTGCTCTATGCCAACGAAGAGTAGGAGAGACACTTGGTCACTTCTATGACGATGCATCCGAAAAATACTTGGTCATGACTTTTCAAGACTTGCTTGACCATAGAGGGATATGAAACCACAATTGTGGTTCTCATTCCGAGATGAAAGGTCATCAGAGGAACGTATTTTGCAGCAAGGTAGTACATAGACTCGTTGGGCTTCCCCTTAGCTGGAGGAGATTCCCAACAATGGGTCATATGGGAGGCCCTGGAAGCAGCTTGCTTGTGCCCTTTCTTGAAAAATTAATGACCTTTAAAACCAACTATAATGTCATGAAAATCATTACATAATACCAAAAACCACTAATTTCCTCCATCGCTCAAGTGCTCTCCAGCAAATCTCCAACAAACTCAAAAGCACAATGGAGTTTAGACTTCAGAGAAATCATGAGACTGTGTGTGACCATATACAAACATATCTATATGGTATATATAACAAGTTTCAGAAACTTAAAATTCATGGTCACGTGACCCAACTGATATGGATTTTCAACAACAACAAAAAAGCAACATGCGGAGAGTTGGGATATTATATCAATAATTGGAATGAAGGGCCATCATTTCTGCCTTCTTTTTTTCTACAATATTTTTTATTCTTATAGAAATCATAGATATATTTTGAAGTCGAGGACAGGGATTAATTTCCCTTGGTTACCTAGAAATCTGATCACAAGTCATAATATATTTTACATTCTTTAAAATATATATAGAAACTAAAATTTCCATATATTTCACTTAACTATTATTTTCCACATTCCTCACTCCCAGCATTACTTTGCACCTCTCGGTGCAAATTCTAGTTATTATTATCTTTGACTTAAAGGAATCATCCTTACAATTAAATAGAGCACATTGCAATGGATAATCTCAAAGCTTTTTAAAGACTTTAATTGCATGCAATACCATGGACTCAATACCAAAGCCCACCCATACCAATCCCAAAAACCACCATGTTTATTTAACTTTGACTTTTTCACCAAGTCAAATTTGCTTAACTTTTAATTACACCATGAGACATCCTTTTTGTGCAGAGAGGCACTCTCTAGCCCAGTATGGAAGAGATGTTTTCATGTCTTCTTACGTAAACATTTTACTTGGTCAAATAAAATAAAAATAAAAATAAAATAATACAATTCTATAGAGATTTTCACGACATGTTTTCTGGTTAATTTTAATGAGCTCAAGTTATTCAATTTGCAAAATTGGATTTCCGCGGAGGGTTTTTAAAGTGTTGAATCCATTTATGCGTTCAAAATTACATTTTATACAACAAAAAATCACATTCTTTCTTGAATTTGTTTACTCCGTGAAAAAAGTATATTTCATATATAAGTTAGAATATATATATATATATATATATTCAAATTGAAAAAATGCAGGTTACATCAATATATGTTTCTGTTGACCTCAACTTGCCCGTAGGAAACTAGTTTTGTTGGTCATTTTAGAGAGTTATAGGCCATCCAAAACTTAAAGAGTTTGAAGCGATCTCTTACTATCTTAAGAGGTCTATTTTCTATCTTAACATATATAAAATAAATAAATGCTATCCATAGTAAGCATAACAAAAAAAAGGCAAGGATTCAAAATATTCAGTCTTCGGATGATTCAATAGGTGTCGGGTCCTTGACACTTGACCCGGGCATGTCAACCTGGTGAAGATTCTGGAGTTGCCTATCAATTCGTCCAAGGTAGAGGTTCTGATGATGCTATTGTAGATGAATCTCTTGTATGTCTCTGCGTATTTCAGCCAAAATTGAGATAGTCTACAGATCCCCCCCAATCTCTTGCATTGTTACGATCGCTTTAGCCAATAAACACTTAAGGGTCCAGTAAATACGAATAGATAGTTGAAAAATAAACAGTCTACCTCTGGTGTGACCAGGATCCGTTAGAATTGGATCGATGTCTTCCTCAGGAAGCTCTTCCTCGACCTTAGTTTTGACATCCTATTCCCACCTAGAAATCATAGATTTAACATGGTTGGGTGTTCCTTCTAAATAAGACTGAAACTGATTCTCCATGATTTCTTTCCAAGACTTCCTTCCTCTTCCATTTGTGCCCGCTTTAGCCTTCCCTTTATCCTTCCCTTCCTTTCTACCCACCTATGCTTTAACCATTTTGACTTGAAACTGGTCTCCCAGCAACTGTGCGTTCACCCAACTCCACATTGGGGTATTGACCCGACGTGCAATGTTTGGAGAGTGAAAATTGCTTGGCAGACCTAGACAACATAAAAATATTGAGATAAAAAAAGGTATTTTACAATGAAGACAACATAACAATATTGAGATAAAAAAAGGTGGTTTACAATGATGTTTTGCTTACTGGGAGCCAACAATTTTCTGTCAAGCTGGCCATAGGTTATTTTCGGCTTCATAATTAAAGACCCCCTACCACCTAGACAGGTTGCAACTTCCCTATTATCATTAGGCTTACCCTTCCCAATATTAACCTAGACGATAAGGTTTAATACACTATTAATAATTATATTTATTAATAAAAAAAAAAATAGTCCTACCTTAAACATTTTTACTCCGTCAAAAGTAAAATAAAGAAAATTAAAAATAACTCTACATTAAAACAAAAGTAATTTAAAAGTAAAATAATAATGTAAACATGACTTGTTCTAGTTACTAGTTATTTTTGAGCTCCATATTTATGAGACTATCAATGCATGGCATTCATGTGGAATATAACATTAAACAAACATCATAGATCCATCTTAATTATGTATCTATCAAGCATCAAGAAAAATCAAATCCATATTGATTTAACAACTTTAACTTTTGACAAACTTTTACAGCTTTTAATTACACTATCAACATTCTTTTTATATAAACAAATATCTCCACTAATATTAACATATTAAACAACAATCCAGATTGTCATGACCATTGGTTGAGGGACACCATTTCTTCCATATACCATCTGCTCTAGTGTGTTTTCTCATCATAAAAATATTGACATCCCAAACACGACTCTCCCAGTGTGTGATTCTTCCACATTGGATCCATCAAAAAGATGAGGGGCCCAGGACTGAGATCCGAAGGGCTCTATGACGAGGAAGCTTATTTTCTAGTCTATTGGCTCATAAATGCACTGAGATAAGAAATGCCCATCGTAGGATTAAAGCAGGTATATAATCTTGCGCTTGGCATTTCCTGTCTCTACGCATTTATAGGCCGATGGACCAGAAAATAAGCTTCCCCTATGTGACCCCAAACAAAATTTGAGTGTTGCAACTTTTATTAGTGGCAACCATGTATTTTTGCTACTTTTATCAGTGGTAACCATATATTTTCCAGATACTCTACGCTTTGCTAAATGATTTCATTAGATTCCACTGTTGTGGCTTCTTCCCGTTTCCCTTGGAGGACCAACTATCATTAGACTATTGTTCCACATTGACTGCCCAAGCAATTGTTTGCTGTGAAGCCTTGGCATACCGAATACCCATATACCATGATTTCTTATCATAGTTGTTTCAAGATTGGAAAATTCACATTTAAAGATATCGCTCTGGAAACCATGATGTCATCCCCTTCACGATCTGGAAATTCGTCATCATAAAAATATTCAACAGGAATAGAAACAACCATTTCAAACAGAAATGCTAAGCCTTTGGTATACAAATCACATGTATACATGGCAAAACTCCTTTCAAATCAAACAAATTAGAAAACCAAATAATCACAAGTCAGGAAATAATGCATAATTTTGTTTCTATCAATGAATTCTCTAAAATATTTCACTACTTCTAGCTTCTCTAAATTCACAAGATTCAATTTTTCTGCCATTTCGGAATCTCCAACTTTGTACCAACTAAATTTATCATCGCATAGAAAACAACATGCCAAATTTAATGTTGAGTGCTTGCCAACAGATTTTGTAATTTTTATTTATCTCTATCCCTAGAGAATTGAAGCAAAATTAATGATTGGGCAAGATCTTAAATTTTTTTTATTAAAACTGAACTTAACTAGATTACAGATTCCAAAAATATTTTGAAATCTGAAAAACTCTCCTAAAATTTCAGAATATTCTTGAAATCTATTATTTAAATAAAAATAATTATTAATTAAATAAAAAAATAACAAATAGAAAAATAAAATTGAATAAATCCCAAAAAATCCCAAAAATCCACTTGGAAAACCAGCCTAATACAATTACAAGTCAAAATTGTCATCAATCCAAAAATACAATTACAAGTCAAAATTGTCATCACTCCAAACTTTTTATAGTTAAAATTTTCAAACCAACCTAAAAAAACATTTACGCTAACATTGAATTTAAATAAAATTGCTATCCGTAATACAAATAAGCTTGTGATTATCATTCATGGAAAACCACAAACCACAGCTTAATAACTCATTAGTAGTATATATAGCCAACATTTACTTTGACTAAATGTTTTGGATTGTTACCCTATTTCATTACATCAAAAAAAGGAAAATTATAAACTTACCAAATCCTAAATTTTATATATGATTTCTTCATTAATCAATAAATAATCTGCATTTTTTACTGAGGTGATTTCTTCTCCTTATCTAAATTGGTAATCACACAATATTATGGATTATGGTGTTGAAAATGGATTATTTCTCATATTTCATCACATTTATGAATTGATATAAAAGTATAATATATTAAAATATAAATCAAATTGGTTAGTCATTTTTTTCAATTATTGACTTTAATATGAACATATTACTTGTATGTTGTCATTTTTATTTCTTATATTAATATTTGTATTTATGGTGTCTAAATACTTTGAATTTTATTTATAATTATCATTTAAAAAATTGTGATTTCTTATTAATTTTAAACACTAGAAATATATTTAAATTTAATTTTAAAGTAGAGGATTTAAATGAATTTTGTAAATTTTCATTAGATAATCATTGTATGGTTGATGCAAATTGTGATAATATTCAAAAGGTTTTTTTAGTGAAACAAAATTTGCAATCGTTGTATATGATTCCAACTTAAGCTTAGAGTTCTTAAGAGAGAATATTTGTTTATAATTATTTAAAGATTGGTGTTCATGAAGGAAGATTGGTCTAACATGCATAACGCAAAAATTTAACATCTTTACGCATATTAGAATTTAGAAATATTATGTTAAACTTTAGAGACCCATATATAACTCATTATAAAATCTTCCCAAATTGATTTAGAAAACAAGTTATATTTTTCTTCAAATTATTTTGTTGCATATTGATGGCCAAAACAAAGACCAACAAAACAAAACAATGTTTTCCCTTATGATGATGACCAAAATAATCTCCTTGTCAATATGTGAATCATTCACTTAAATTTCATAGTGATGAAGTTTGATTACCTCCCCCGACAAGGGTGAGGACTGAGGAGTTTGGCAGCTTGGGGCCATGTGCTTGCCACCTGTGACAACATGTGAATTAAATGGAGGGGGTGGTGTGGCCACCCCCATGCATCTAATTGCATGAGAAAATATCGCCCCTTGAAAACCATGATGAGAGCCAAATGAATGAGAAGAGGAGCACAACAGGCATACATGTATAACATCCCCATGGAAAATTCGATTGCTACATGTAGAAGTGAGACTTGGCCATATTTTTTGGCGGGTTCTAGGCATGAACGTGATTATATTTGTAATCTAGTTTGGAATTCAGGCAACCGAGAAACTAGGAGAACTATCCCACCAACTTATTACACTAGAAGGAAACCCTATGCTAGCTACATTGAGGGAAATTGTGCTTTAAATATTTGAGGAGGGTGCTCAAAAAAGGGTGTTGGGAATTCAAGTTGCGAATAGTGAAGAAAATCTCGTGGCTCAATCGCTCGTAGAGGATAGAGTATGCAGAGACCTGAGGTGGCTTCCGCCACTTTTCTTTTGGTGGTATCTTCTTATAGGTAATTCTGAAGCTTTTTAGACTTTCTAATTTCACTTTTCGCTATATGTTTGGTTACATGAATACAAGTTTCTTTGGGGTTTATGGTATCAGAATTATGGATCCAGTTGATGTTTGGACGCAAATGTTTTTAAGACACACCTGCTAGACAATTGGGCTCCTATAAATATGTTGGTCTAGTTCTTTACCTTATCTTATCAGGGTATGCTTGTTTCATTGTAATTGCACCTAGTGTGGTCAACTTTCATATAAACTAAGCTATGTTGTATCTCTTATGGGATTTTCCCCTCTTTCTTGGTGATTTCTTGTCTATCTGTCTCATCTTTACATATAGTATCCTATTTTAGTCAGGTTGATTCTTAACCGTGATGTTGTAGTCAATCGGAACTAAGCGGTGTGGCCCCTAGGGATGGTCCTGAGCCCAACAACAGGCCCATCAGGCTATTGAGACCTTTCATTTTGTGGTCCCCCAATAAATTCAGAGTGAAATGAAAATCCTGGAGACCATAATAACGAGAGAGAAGTAAGCCTTCTCTGATTCAAAGCTCATAAAGGACATATGACAGTAGGTTCATGATCATGGTCACACCAAGGGAAAGAAAAGGAATACTATCAAGATTTGTCTCTCTATTATCAAATGAAAAACTTGCGGGGCAGGGTCCTTAATGGGAGGCAGGCCGAAATGTATAATTTCTTTGTAGGTCTGGAAGTTGTGAAACATGAGTAAACAAACCAATGGTTTTATATGAAAAGAATGGACATGTGTCTAGCTCATATTGAGAGGCATATCCTATGCATCATCGCTACGTCAGCTCCGATCCAGGATCTAGTGCGTAATATCTGACACCCATTACCTCTTTTGATACCTAGTTATTTCATGACGTGTGTCAGTTTTTTGTATTGTGATTATGCAATAGAATCTCTTGTTATGTAACTAAAATTGTTAAGACTCTTGACATTTTGGACAAATTATTCTATGGGAAAGTGGTCAAACATATTGTTTCCCATTGGGAAGATTGAGACCACGTGTCATAATATATGTAGGTGATGAAATGAAGATTGAAGTACTAGATGTAATGATTTTGTGAGGTATTGCAAAAAATCAACTTACAATTTTTTTTTTTTATTACCCAATATTATACCCAAAAAATAAAAGAATTTCTTCACTAACAACTAATAGTGACATTTCATCCCCGGGAAGAAAAAGTGGTGCCATGCAAAAATCAAAATTCAAAATTATAAAATTAATATATGGAATAAAAGGTTTCATATAGCCAATTACAAGAATGTAGTAATGCTTCCTTTGATCCAATGATATTGTTATTAATTTATCTTATTTACATTTATGTAACTTGTAATTACTATATTTTTCAAATTTCAATATATTTTTTGGTAAAGGTTTATCGTTATGTATCATTTCCCTTTTGCTCTTGTTCTATATTGAAAATTATTTGCTAAGTATTTTCCATCAACAAATGGTGTCAATGGATTTCCCTTTACCTCATTTATATTACAACCATTTCACAGTATATATCTACATAAATTTTGATTTGTTATATCCAACATTCCCCTTGGCTAATTTCAAAGAGCATTTACTGTGCAAATGATTACATTCTCACTCGTGTTAGAGGGTGAATGGAAATAAATTTTAATAAGGGGTTGCCTTAGGCAATTCAACTTGAATTGGAGGGCTAGAGTCACCTTCAACCTCTTGATTATGAGTGGGTTCATTTCAAATGTAACACTTTCCATAAGTATGGGAAAATCTGAAAAAAAAATTCCAAACGTCAAAAACTCTTCGTAATTTTCTAAGCCAAATCCAACTCTTCAAAAAAACGATGAACAAGGTTTCAAGCAAGTTTTAAGAAAGAGAAAGAATCAATTCCCAAGGGGCTCTGAGACAGCCATTAGGCCTCAACCTCCCTCCAAGCTTGAATCTCACTCCAATAACAGATTTGAAGCTCTACAATCTTAGGAGGAAGTAGAAGAGGTTCAGGATCATGATGGTGATAGGTCACCATCAAATCATGTGCAATTAGAAAACATGGATCCTCTACAAGAAAATGCAACTCCAATTCTAGAAAATAATATACACCAACAAAATATGGGATGGAGAAGGATGGCAACAATTCCCCCTCTTCTCCCTCCTTTCAGATGTGTTAAAGAAAAAAATGTGTCCTCTTTTCTCTGACAAGAGGAAGAAAAGATCGGAAAGAAAGAAATTCAAATTTTCAGCAAACTCTGGACTCCCTCCATTTTATTGGGGGGTGCATTTTGATCAATCCTTGTTTATGCTTTGCTTTGTTTTTGCATCATTTTGTGTAGTCAATTTGTCATAATCTACTGATTTGTAATTAGGAAGTAGTATGATTTAGTTTTGGAAGGTACATAATTGGATCCCTTCCTTTTCTCATTTTAATAAGGGAAGATTTTTTTTTTAACCATCTCTACTCTGAATTTCTAGAGCAAGCATTCTTTGTATCTTTACTGAGTACATTTACAATAAACTTTTTCCTATTATATATTTCCTAATTTTTGTTCTAAAAAAATTTATAACTTACTTTAATAAAATTCTAAGTAGATCATTGTGCCGAGAGGTGCTCTCCAACTCTATGGAAAAAGTATTGTAAGGTTTGTAGTATGTAAACATTTTGACTTGGCCAAATTAAATAAAATTAAAATTAAAATTAAAAAAGAAAAAAAGAAAAATAATAAATATAATTAATAATTAAATTAACCCATATATATCTTAACTCTGTATCTACCAAGTGTCGAGAGAGATCAAATCTCTCGAGGTACAAACCTATTTTAGAGTGACCTTAACTCTCTATCTACCAAGCGTTGAGAGGGATCAAATTTGTTGAGGTGCAAACCTATTTTAGAATGAAAACAGATTTGATCCCTCTCAACCATTGGTAAATCCAAAGTTTTTTTTTGGGTTGACCCATGGGGATTTGAACCTTGAATCTCATGGTTTACTTAATAATTCACAACACAATGATCACCATTAAGTTGTGCCCCATGGGCATTAGATCTGAAGTTAAGATGGATCTAAAGTTGCGTCTAGAGGTGCTCTCCAACCTAGTATGGTAGAGATGTTGTAATGTTTAACATTTTGACTCGATCAGAATATAATTAAATTAAAATTAAAATAATTATAATTATAATTAATTAATAATTATAATTATCAATAAATTATTTTAACTCGTTAAATTACATCAAACTAGAAATAAAAGTAAAATTAATAATAAACATAAAATTAATAATTATATAATTAATTATAATTAATAATTAAACTAGCCTAGATCCATCTTAACTCTAGATCTGCCAAGCACATAGAGGGATCAAATCTCTTGAAATGCAAGCCTTTTTTAGAGTGAAAATAGATTTGATCCCTTTGAGTAGTAGATTTAAAATTAAGATAAATCTATGCCAATGAACTTCTCCAATCAAACTATACTAATCCTCATAAAATTTAAAAATTAAACATCTCATCCTCTTCATTTTATAATGACTTACCTTTTACATTTTAAAAAATAATTGGGTAAAAATCTGAAGTTGGGTAACACTTTTGTGAGAATCGGGGGTGGAAAACTTTTTTTCTCAAAAATTCGGCCGAACTTTTGTAAAAGTTCATCTGAACTTTCGAAATTAGTTCCGCCGAACTCGTTCTTCCATTTACATTGACGGCGTACTAATGACATGGAAAAACATATTTTTGGTTGGAGATGGGAAAACTGGCAACAAAATTTCGGCCGAACTTTTAAAATAGTTTGGCCGAACTCATATTTTATAAATATATCGGCCCACAAACTTTTGCAGGTTTCTTGTTCACATCTGTCTCGCGCATCTGTGTCTTGTTCGTTTCTTGTTTTTGTTTCTCAGTTGCACTCTGTGAATTTTGATGTTTCTCTATTGCGCTCCATGATTTTTGTTGATTTGGAGTTGCGTCGTGACGACGAGAGGATTTTTGTTGTTTTGCAGTTGCTATTTTTTTGTAATTTTGTTTTGTTGATTTTTTTTAATTTGATTTTATTTATGTATTTATTTTTTGTTCACAGGGAGTTTGGCTTGCATCTTCCATGAAGTCTTCAAGGATCGCCTGGCTTTTTCCTCGTTGCGGCTTCGTCTGCGAATTTCTGCGAATTTCCAGGTATGTATCGATGTATCTATGCTTATAACATGCAAATTTCTACGAATTTCTATGTATCTATGCTTATAGCTCAATGTAATCATATATTGGGTTTCCTATATTCTGTAATTGCAACACAACCTTTAATGGTAATAATACAAATAGATTATTAGCTCTAGTGAGATCAGTATGCATAATGACCAATTCAATTCTATATGAGTGAGTGGTTGGACTTTGCCATGTTTAAGGAGCTAGTGTCCTAGCTATAAATTCAATTTACATGTAGGAGGAGTTTGTTATTTTTAAACATATAGTTCTAGAGGATATATTATCAACTGTGCCTCAGTTAGGCGCCGGGAAAACATTAGCAACTATAGCATCTAAAAGATATTCAGATTTGGAATTAGGAAAAAACCACCCTTTAGGTGCCTTAACTACAGGTATATCCGAACTTTGAGACATATCCAACTCAGAATGGTAAACTGACCTATGAGAGATTCCAACATTTTATGTTCCCAAATTTGAACTGCATACATCTTGTCCATGAAATAACATTTCATTCCACATACCCTTGTCTGTTCTTCTTTTTTTGAAAGGCAGTCCCAATGCTTCAAGTAATTCTGCACCTGCCGATACAGGCACAAATGCATGTGAATTGTCATCTTGTTCTTTAGAGGGCCAATTTTTGCAGTTATCAGAGTCATGATTACCACCAATATTATCACTATATGCAAGAATAGCAGAAATCTTGCCATTGTCAGGCAGAAAACTTTCTGAACATTCTTTATCAGTGTTCAACCTATGAACATTGTTAATCTGAATTAGCCCAAGAAAATCTTATAAGAAATCTTTATGCCAAGGTTGGAAATGTATTCCAATCATGGATTGGTGATTTACTCCAAGTGTGTTAGATGTTGAAAGCACATCATCGCCAAGAGAAGACATAAAACTCTTACCTAAACCCTGTAGCAGTTTTGTTTCAATATGACCAGCTGTAAGACTCCAAGATGCATCAGAGGACTCTCTAGGATCACAGGCAGGTGTTTTGATATTTGCAGAACATGACAAAAGTCTTAGGTACATATATGGGTGGGTTTGGGAATGTGGTTCACATGAAAAGTAATAGGGAATGGATTTAGTGGAAACCTTTTATAAGATCGGGACTCAAACAAAGAGAGAGAGAGAAAAAAAACCTTTTATATTCAATGTAAAACACATGCATTAACTTATAATTGTGATATTTTCCTTTGTTTCCAACTTAGTCCATCCTTCTAGAAAAAACCTTTTTAATGAAGTAGATATATCCATAGTGATCCACTAATATTTTTTCACCAACAACTATTCCATTTTGGACTTATATATTTCAAAACTATGCTCACTGAATTTATGTATCTATATTTTTAAACTACTCAACTATTTTATTACACCATAGCAATCATTTCGATATATCTCCCATTTTAATGGGGTCTATCACATTTCGAGAAAAACACATTTAGCCATAAAAGTTTCCCATTGAAACCAAAATTAATTTGATACAAAACATAGGTTTTAACCTTATATAGTTAATTGTTTCAAATAGATTCTTAATAAAATGAAAATTATTCAATGTAAAACACATGCACATTAACATATAATTGTGATATTTTCCCTTCTTTCCAACTTAGTCCATCCTTCTAGAAAAATCCCTTTTAATGAAGCAAATATATCCATAGTGATCCACTGATATTTGCTCACTAACAATTATTCCATTTTGGACTTATATATCTCAAAACTATGCTCATTGAATTTATGCATCTATATATTTAAACTACTCAACTATTTTATTACACCATAGGAATCATTTCGATACATCTCCCATTTTAATGGGGTCTATCACATTTCGAGAAAAAACACATTAGCCATAAAAGTTTCCCATTGAAACCAAAATTGATTTGATACAAAACATAGGTTTTAACCTTATATAGGTAATTGTTTCAAATATATTCTTAATAAAATGAAAAATATTCAATGTAAAACACATGCATTAACATATAATTGTGATATTTTCCCTTCTTTCCAACTTAGTGGACATCCTTCTAGAAAAATCCCTTTTAATGAAGCAGATATATCCATAGTGATCCACTGATATTTGTTCACCAACAACTATTGCATTTTGGACTTCTATATCTCAAAACTATGCTCATTGAATTTATGCATCTATATCTTTAAACTACTCAACTGTTTTATTAAACCATAGGAATCATTTCGATATATCTCCCATTTTAATGGGGTCTATCACATTTCGAGAAAAAAACATTAGCCATAAAAGTTTCCAATTGAAACAGAAAGTAATTTGGTACAAAACATAGGTTTTAACCTTATATAGTTAATTGTTTCAAATGGATTCTTAATAAAATGAAAACTATTCAATGTAAAACACATGCACATTAACATATAATTGTGATATTTTCCCTTCTTTCCAACTTAGTCCATCCTTCTAAAAAAATCCCTTTTAATGAAGCAAATATATCCATAGTGATCTACTGATATTTGTTCACCAATAACTATTCCATTTTGGACTTATATATCTCAAAACTATGCTCATTGAATTTATGCATCTATATCTTTAAACTACTCAACTATTTTATTACACCATAGGAATCATTTCGATATATCTCCCATTTTAATGGGGTCTATCACATTGTGAGAAAAACACATTAGCCATAAAAGTTTCCCATTGAAACCAAAAGTGATTTGATACAAAGCATAGGTTTTAACCTTATATAGTTAATTGTTTCAAATAGATTCTTAATAAAATGAAAAATATTCAATGTAAAACACATGCATTAACATATAATTATGATATTTTCCCTTCTTTCCAACTTAGTCAACATCCTTCTAGAAAAATCCCTTTTAATGAAGCAAATATATCCGTAGTGATCCATTGATATTTGTTCACCAACAACTATTGCATTTTGAACTTGTATATCTCAAAACTATGCTGATTGAATTTATGCATCTATATCTTTAAACTACTCAAATGTTTTATTAAACCATAGGAATCATTTCGATATATCTCCCATTTTAGTGGTGTCTATCACATTTCGAGAAAAACAGATTAGCTATAAAAGTTTCCCATTGAAACAAAAAGTAATTTGATACAAAACATAGGTTTTAACCTTATATAGTTAATTGTTTGAATTAGATTCTTAATAAAATGAAAAATATTCAATGTAGAACACATGCACATTAACATATAATTGTGATATTTTCCCTTCTTTCCAACTTAGTCCATCCTTCTAGAAAAATCCCTTTTAATGAAGAAAATATATCCATAGTGATCCACTGATATTTGTTCACCAACAACTATTCCATTTTGGACTTATATATCTCAAAACTATTCTCATTGAATTTATGCATCTATATCTTTAAACTACTCAACTATTTTATTACACCAAAGGAATCATTTCGATATATCTCCCATTTTAATGGGGTCTATCACATTTCGAGAAAAAACACATTAGCCATAAAAGTTTCCCATTGAAACCAAAAGTGATTTGATACAAAACATAGGTTTTAACCTTATATAGGTAATTGTTTCAAATAGATTCTTAATAAAATGAAAATTATTCAATGTAAAACACATGCATTAACATATAATTGTGATATTTTCCCTTCTTCCCAACTTAGTGGACATCCTTCTAGAAAATTCCCTTTTAATGAAGTAGATATATCCATAGTGATCCACTGATATTTGTTCACAAACAACTATTCCATTTTGGACTTTTATATCTCAAAACTATGCTCATTGAATTTATGCATCTATATTTTTAAACCACTTAAAACTATTTTATTACACCATAGGATTCATTTCGATATATCTCCCATTTTAATTGGGTCTATCACATTTCGAGAAAAACACAGTAGCCATGAAAGTTTCCCATTGAAACCAAAAGTAATTTGATACAAAACATAGGTTTTAACCTTATATAGTTAATTGTTTCAAATATATTTTTAATAAAATGAAAAATATTCAATGTAAAACACATTCACATTAACATATAATTGTGATATTTTCCCTTCTTTCCAACTTAGTGGACATCCTTCTAGAAAAATCCCTTTAATGAAGCATATATATCCATAGTGATCCACTGATATTTGTTCACCAACAACTATTTCATTTTGGACTTATATATCTCAAAACTATGCTCATTGAATTTATGCATCTATATCTTTAAACTACTCAACTATTTTATTTCACCATAGGAATCTTTTCGATATATCTCCCATTTTAATGGGGTCTATCACATTTCGAGAAAAACAAATTAGCCATAAAAGTTTCCCATTGAAATCAAAATTGATTTGATACAAAACATAGGTTTTAACCTTATATAGTTAATTGTTTCCAATAGATTCTTAATAAAATGAAAAATATTCAATGTAAAACACATGCATTAACATATAATTGTGATATTTTCCCTTCTTTCCAACTTAGTGGACATCCTTTTAGAAAAATCCCTTTTAATGAAGCGAATATATCCATAGTGATCCATTGATATTTGTTCACCAACAACTATTCCATTTTTTACTTGTATATCTCAAAACTATGCTCATTGAATTTATGCATATATATCTTTAAACTACTTGAAACTATTTTATTACACCATAGGAATCATTCTGATATATCTCCCATTTTAATGGGGTGTATCACATTTTGAGAAAAACACATTAGCCATAAAAGTTTCCCATTGAAACCAAAAGTGATTTGATACAAAACATAGGTTTTAACCAAGTATATAGTTAATTGTTTCAAATAGATTCTTAATAAAATGAAAAATATTCAATGTAAGACACATGCATATTAACATATAATTGTGATATTTTCCCTTATTTCCAACTTAGTGGACATCCTTCTAGAAAAATCCCTTTTAATGAAGCAGATATATCCATAGTGATCCATTGATATTTGTTCACCAACAACTATTCCATTTTGGACTTATATATCTCAAAACTATGCTCATTTTTTCCCAAAAACGTTTTTTTGGGGCACTACCCTTGAACACCAGCGTGTGGGGAATTTTTTGTCTATATGAAACCCTAAAGTGGGGGTCCTTTCCACCCATTTTATTCCCACCACTATGCTTAGAAAAATATATAGTGCATGGGGGTATTCATATAAAGAATATAACACATATCAAACATCCAATAATTCTCCTTAATGTGACCATCAATGTTGCAATGGTTAGAATTATTTCTACTACCCTTACATGGATGTGTAGTGGCTATTTTATTCTTATCCTCCTATTTCCAGTTCTTATTTCCCTCCTTCAAAGCTTCTTGGTGCTATTTTTTCTTCAAACCACTGAATTACCATTTATTTTGGCCTATGGTTTCTAGATAATGTGTGTATACACATGGCTCATACATTATCCTTAGCTTGGAAAGAATCACTTGTTTTTGAAGATGGTTATATAGACCCCACAGATACTTAAGGAGTACATTTGGGCTCTTGGGAAAGATATCCAATAATATGACCATGTTTTTTAACTTAGTACACTCTTATACACCCTTGTGTCTATGTAAAGTAGTGTGAGTGATTCCACGGGTCCTCTACACACTTCATAGGGTATAATTGGGACAGGTAGTGTTAACTTATACAAGTTCTATAGGCAGAGTCTGTAAAGGGCCAGGTAGCCTCTAGATCTCATATTTTATGAAAGGTGACATATCCATTAAATGCCCCTACAGTCAATCTCTGGAACAGATCTAAATAAAATTTCTTCATTTTAATATCCATAAAACACAACCACTTTAAGGAAAATTGTGTACATGTGTCATTTCTCCCATAAATTCTTAGGCAAAGTTTTTAAAGCATACATGTCATGTTGGCTTTCTCCCATTAACTTTAAAGCATGTTTTTTGTAAGTGCATAAAATAATTTTGCAAACCATGTAAATGTCATTTCTCTCAAACTTTAAGGCTTAAAAATTGAACCTAAAGTGGCTGAACTCTCATAGGATTTTGAACTTCCATAGGATTTTAGTCTGTCTGTTGAGAGTTAACTTCTATAGGTTCTAAAGGCAGAGTCTATAAAGGGCCAGGTAGCCTCTGGATCTCATCTTTTCTCAAAGGTGACATATCCAGTAAATGCCCCTACATTCAATCTCTGTAATAGATCTAAATAGAAGTTCTTCATTTTAATATCCATAAACCACAACCACTTTAAGGAAAACTGTGTACATGTGTCATTTCTCCCATAAATTCTTAGGCAAAGTTTTTAAAGCATACATGTCATGTTGGCTTTCTCCCATTAACTTTAAAGCATGTTTTTTGTAAGTGCATAAAATAATTTTGCAAACCATGTAAATGTCATTTCTCTTAAACTTTAAGGCCTAAAAATTGAACCTAAAGTGGCTAAATTCTCATAGGACTTTGAACTTCCATAAGATTTTAGTTTTTCTGTTGAGTGTTAACTTCTACAAGTTCTAAAGGCAGAGTCTGTAAAGGGCCAGTTAGGCTCTGGATCTCATCTTTTATCAAAGGTGACATATCCAGTAAATGCCCCTACAGTCAATCTCTGTAACAGATCTAAATAGAAGTTCTTCATTTTAATATCCATAAACCACTATCACTCTAAGGAAAACCTTGTACATATGTCATCTCTCCCTTCTCCCATAAAATTTTAGGCAAACTTTAAGGCATGTGTAATTTCTATTACATTTCTCCCACAAACTCATAAAGGTGTGACTTTTGACGTAACTAGTTGTTTTAGTAAGTGCATAAAATTCATTTCTCCCACAAACTAAAGGCTTCCTCCCATTAATTCTAGATGTGAATTCTACCATAAACTTTTTAAGTCAAACTTTAAGATAAACCATGCATATGTCATTTATCTCATGCACATGTGTCATTTCTCCCATGCATTTGCAATAAATGTGAATTTAATATATATTTTTATTGAATTTGTTTTTTTTTCCAGGGATAAAAAAACCACTAAATGTGGTTGAAAAATGGAAATTATGCATAGATGTTTCTTGCTATCCCAATCCAGGGAAAGCAGTGATTACATATGTGTTTTCCAATATTGTAACTATCAAAGTCATCCAAAGGAAAATGAATATACCGGGAAGAAAAACAAACAACGAGGCATATTATATTGGATTGATAGAAGGCTTGGGAACAACTATGGAGTATGGATCAAATGGAACTGTAGTTTTCACCAATTCTGAACTTGTGTGAAACCAGATGAATGGAGTGTACCAAGTTAAGAAAGAGAGGCTAAAATCACTGCATGGAATAGAAAACAATATTGTTAGCCAATTTCATTTTTTTAGTATAAGACACTGTACAAATGTGAATAAGATGTCTGCTGATATATTGCATGGGGAAATGCCAATTCAGGATTCATCTATCAAAGATGAATTAATATATGAATTATAATTATACGGGGCAATGCCAATGCAAGATTCATCTCTCAAAGATGAATTAGTTTTGATACATTCTTCTTCAAAAATTTAAGATTCATCTCTCAAAGATGAATTAGTTTTGAGACAATCTTCTTCAAAAATTCAAGATTCATCTCTCAAAGATGAATTAGTGTTGAGACGCTCTCCTTCAAAATTTATTAATGGACATTGTAACATATCTTGGATATGTGTGTGTTTTGTACTTATAAATGTGTCTTTTTCAATGACCATGTGTTTTTTTCAATTATATACCAAGTGTTCTCCCACCACACCATGCCAAACGCAACTTGGTGAACTTCACATTTGCAACAAGTGGTGAACTTCATATTTTTTTTAAAATTAAAATGCGAGGACTTCAACAAATTTTTGTTCAAATGGAGTTTCATGTTTATTTTTTAATGACCATGTGTTTTTTTCAATTTTATACCAAGTGTGCTCCCACCATGTAAAGCGCAATTTGGTGAACTTAACATTTTTATAAATTTTTTTGCTTAAATTGAGTTTCACACATCAATTATTGCTTTGAAAGTTGTGTTTTAAATAATTTGTGTACATTACATTAATTTTCTGAAATTTATTTTGAATTTATTTTAAATAGTAATTAAAAAAAAATTGTAAATATCCACCATAGATATATATATCATGGAGGATGAACGACGAAGATCAACAGAATCTCATATCTCTACGAGAGAGGGGGATCAGGGATCGAGGGATGTTCATGGTATCTAAATATAATCTTAAATCTCCATACATATACATACATGCATGTACATATGGAATTGAATTTTTATCAACTTTGTGAGTTAAATTAGTTGTTAATAAGTTTCATTTTTTATTTTTTACGAGCTAAGAGGAGAAGGGTCTCTACTCCATCAATGGAGAATGTCCATGGTTCACCCAGTCGTGGTATGGTTCATGCAATTTAATCAATGAATATGTACATGCATTTATATGTATGAATGTATTTTTCAATTGATTATAAATTCATATTTGTTTATGAAGCTTCTCTCTCATCTTGAGAGGTTGGTGGTGGTTCAAATCCCCTTAGAGGGCCATCAATAAGTGCTAGTAGGTTGCGTGAAAGTGGTGATATTTATTCCCCCAAAGGTCAATCAACGGATGGTCGCGTTGGTTCTCAGCAGTGTCGTTCTGGTTCTCAACAGTCTTAGGGTGGGCAAGATGCTAGCCAACCACATCGAGGTGGCCATCAATTTGAATATTTTTTTCATTCAATTTGTACAAATTTGTTTACATGTTCTTTTTCTAATATACAAAATTTTATATATTGATGTAGAGGCTAAAAATGCTCCAAATGTTGGTAAAAAAAGACGTAGAGCAGAATGCTTCATTCAAGAAGAAGCTTATCCACCCACCACGACTTATCCGACCGACATTTCTGATATACCTTAGGAAAGAAACATGTAGCAATGCACCTTAGAAAGATGTCAACATCTTCATGCAAAATTGCTGAGAGATCTCGTAGCTTCGACTCTACCTGCTGAGAGTCGACAAAGCTTAGAAATAGTTACACACCCTTTAGGCAAACTAGTAGATGTGTACCGAAATCTTGGGCCAACCACTGATAATTTTTCGGAAGTCATGAGAAAAAGAAAGGAAACAGTAATGGGTCCCAATAAATGGGAGTTTGTTAAAGAAAGAGTTACAACAACAATGGCAAAGTCTATGTTTAATTTCAAAGAAGGGCTGAAAAAAAAAGATGTTGAAGGTGCAATATTTCAAGCACCCTGATATAGCTCACTATTTCTATGATATACACCTTGCGGCCTATGGAAAACTCCCATGGAACGACGAGGTTCCGCTTTATTTTGCAAAATTCTTTTATGCAAAATTCTTTTTGCAAATGAAACCCAATTACAATGACCTTCCCTATGAATTTTTTGGTCCTGGGAAATGTCGATTGTATGACTATAGGGGCGCTAGACATGATGCTGAGTTGCCTCATCCTGAGCCACCATTGTTTAGTCTACCTTTTCGTGTCAAAACTTTGCGGTCAGAGATGGAAGCCATTCTTAAATTAGTCGAGAAGTAAGGGATGTCATCATTGACAATGTTCACAGTGGATTGGGTGGAGTCGATGTTTGTCTGAATCGACAAAGAGCACGTAAGAATGCACGCATTAATTTTGTGTATTATACAGATGAAGAGATTGACAACATGAGTGTTGAAGATCTCAAAACATATGCAAAGAATTGTCGCAATGGTTGGCATGACCTAATTGTTCATGAGGAAGAGGGCATGGGAACAATATGTGTTAATGGTTAGGGTTCAATTATTTTAACACATGTACAATTTGTAATAAATACATATATACATACATTTATTTGTATACATTAATCTCACAAAAATGTATCATAAAATTTTAACATCATTTGCAGTTGTCACGCTTGATGAATGAAGAAAATGTTAATATCACGATCGGAGCCTCCAGTTCAAACAATCAAGATGGGTCTCACCATCAATCATACAATCAAGATGGTTCTCACCATCATGATATGTTGGAAAATGTTAGTGTTTTTTAAGTGAACATGATGATGTAAAATTATTTTTTATCTATTATTATATATATCGAAACATGATGAGATATTTTTAAGATAAATAATTGTGCACACATGTACATGTACATATATATATAATAAAATGTTTTAATAGATTCTGATTTCGTTCGATGTTTTTGGGATGGCGGTACCTTCTTCTTCCTTGGGAGATGTACCTTCTTCTTCCTTAGGAGATGTGCCAAATCCACAATCACAAGTATGGACAATTTTTCACTTTTAAAATTTATGTTTTTAAGTTATATATTCCACCTCAAAAAGTTCTATTAAAAAATGAGATATATCTAGATCTTGAGTTATTTTGAATTTTTTGAATTTTAGGTTTTTGGAGATTTTCATTCTGAGCCACACTTAGGAGATGTGCCAAATCCACCAGCACAAGTATTCAATTTTTTACTTAAATATATATATGTTTTTAAGTTATAAGTTATAAATTGAAGTTTAAAAGTTTTATTATAAATTGAGATCTAGAGATTTTGAGTTATTTTAAATTTTTTGAATTTTAGGTTTTTGGAGATTTTCTTTTGGAGCCTCTCTTAGGAGATGTGCCAAATCCACCAACATAAGTATTCAATTTTTCACTTAAATATATATGTTTTTAAGTTATAATTTATAAATTGAAGTTTAAAAGTTTTATTATAAATTGAGATCTTGATCTTGAGTTATTTTATACTTTTAAATTTTTTGAATTTTAAGTTTCTATAGAGGATTTCTTTTTTCCAGAGACTCTAGCGATGGAGATAGGAACATCCACACCATTTCAACCATTTGAACAAGTTGTCTAACTTTTTTTTTAATATTATTGAAAATAAGTTTATATATACATGCATTTTCATTTGAAAATTTTTAATATATATATATAACTGTACATGTATATTGTACAGTTTATTGTTGGAGATGTTCCCGTGGGGGAAGTTGTAGCAGACGAGCAACAAATGGAGAGGGAACCTCATGAGGTATTGCATGATTTTTTTTTTTTTTATATTTTTTTTTTTACATGAAGTTATATATATTCTCACTCAATTTTAAAACATCAAATTTTAATGTTTGTATACATTGTGTACAGGTTCCCCATGCTTCGTAGGATAGCTCGCGGATTAAGACTTTGCTGGGAAAGACACTAAATCCTTCTGTATTTGATGGATGATGCACATGCACATGTGCAACATTATATTTTCAATAGATTTCTAGTCTTAAATTTACTTTTTTATATATTATCTAGATGCAGTCATATATAACTTGATACTTGATACTTGTGAGATCTACAAATTTTGGATATATTTTATGTGAAGTACATTTGGTACATGTGAAAGTGATATATAATGTTTTTAAAACTTAAGTTTTGGATGGTTGAACTACATTTGGCATGTGAAGTAATGTTATAGTGTTATATATAATTTGTTTTGTTTTTAAAACTCAAGCTTTGGATGGTTGAACTACATTTGGCATGTGATGTGAAGTAATGTTGTGTTAAAAAAATTGTTTTGTTTTTAAAGATTTATGGTTGAACTACATTTGGCATGTGAAGTAATGTTGTGTTATAATTTGTTTTGCTTTTAAAACTTAAGTTTTGGATGGTCAAGAACTACATTTGGCATCTGAAGTAATTTTGTGATCTATATTAATGTTTTGCTTTTGAAAAACTCAAGTTTTGGATGGTTGGACTACATTTGGTATATGAAGTAATGTTGTGTTATAATTTGTTTTGTTTTTAAAACTTAAGTTTTCGATGGTTGAACTACATTTGGAATGTGAAGTAATTTTGTGATCTATATTAATGTTTTGTTTTTGAACTACATTTGGCATGTGAAGTAATGTTGTGTTATAATTTGTTTGTTTTTAAAACTTAAGTTTTGGATGGTTGAACTACATTTGGCATGTGAAGTAATGTTGTGATCTATATTAATTTTTTGCTTTTGAACTACATTTGGCATGTGAAGTAATTTTGTGTTATAATTTGTTTTGTTTTTAAAAATTAAGTTTTGGATGGTTGAACTACACTTGGCATGTGAAGTAATGTTGTGATCTATAATTTTTTGTTAAATTAAAACTTAAGTTTTGGATGGTTGATCTACATTTGGCATGTGATATAATGTTAAATGTTTTTATTAGATAGTTGAACGACAATTGACATGGCATGTGAAATAATGTTGTGATATAATCAAAAAGTTTTTAAAACTCAAGGTTTGGATGGTTGAACTACATTTTGCATGTGAATATGGTATTATGTTTTGTTTTTAAAATTCAAGTTGTCATTTTCCAAACAAACAAAAAAATCACATGAATATATGTACATGTAGAAATGATTTTACACATGTTTGGATATTTATGTTAAAACAATTGAAGTAAAATACACACACACACACATATCTAAACAATCACAAGATTCTAGGTCTTGTTAGATGTGTTGAAAACAATCAAAAATCATAAAATTTTAAAAATGTAATCTATAATGTATATATATCCAGTACGTGCAACATTTTTCATCAATGCATATATAGAAAAGCTACTTTTAGTTAATTCCATTCTAGAACATATATATCCAGTACGTGCAACATTTTTCATCAATGCACATAGAAAAGCTATTTGAATAGTTACTTGCTTTCTAGAACATATATCCAGTACTTCAACATTTTTCATCAATGACAATAGAATTTAGCTACTTTCAGTTAATTGCATCTTCATTCTACATGGAAACATTGTCACGTACATAGTAAACTGAAACGCTTAATTGCATTCTAGAACATATATCCAACACATGCAACATTTTTCACTTATAGAAAAACGCCCATACTTACTTAATTGCATTCTAGGAATGTATCCAGCATAACAGATTATACTCTACCATTTCAGTGCTACTTTCAATGAATGGCATTCTAGAACATATATATATATATATCCAATACATGCAACATTTTTAATCAATGCATGTATAGAAAAGCTACTTTCAGTTGATACTAGTGCGCATGTACAAAAATAATGTACATGTGCAAACACTTGCACATATAACATAACAAGGCAACTCAATTTTTAGTTGAGTTCTAGAAGTTCTAAAACATGAATCCAAAGAGAAGAAATTGTTGGGCAGTTCAATAAAAAAGATTCCAGTGGAATGCCATCTTCAATGATCCGTTCATGAATGGATTTTGACATTTTCCATTTCTTAATTTTTCTTTTTTTCTTTTATTGAACCTCTATCAACTTTATGCGTGCTACACACACCAAGTGACTATATTGACAACTTATGACATTACGTTTATAGTCTTTAAAGTAAACAAAATCCCCACTTTCATTAATTTGTTTGAAAAAATAACCTTTCAGTATAATAGATCCTCTTTCATATGGAAACCCATGATCATTATAGTTTTCTAATAATTTCATTTTTCGTTCAGTGGAACACATCAAATAATACTTCACATTTTCATCGTTTTCAGTTGGTGCAATTACAACAAAAACATCTCTTGCACAATAAAACACAAACTTAATAAACTTATGTATTTTTAATTTATTTCTAGATCTCTATCATTTGAAAGAAATTCAAATGTTACATTCTCTAACAAGATCTTAAACAACTTAAACTTGATCATCTGCTGCTTCTGTAATTTATCAGATTTCTTCAAACATCAGAATGTCATTTTCCTCGCTAGATACCAGATATGTTTCTCAGGACTTACATACATTTTGTTTTCACAAACATCATTGGATTTTGTGTTGTTTATGCAAACATGACAAAAACAATAATATTTTCTTTTATCCAATGCAAACACATTTTTGGACAGCTTCGTTTTAATTGAATGCAATTTTCAAGTCCCTTTTATTGTTTCAACGTCATTTCCAATTGATCTATCTAGATCTTCGATCCCAATATGCCAAAAAAACCTATATATGGAAAATTCAAAAAAGAATGTAAATATGATGTCAAAATACCATCAAAGATAATGTACACTGTTTAAAATTGGATATCCAATAAAAATTAATTTGAATGTACCTTCACAGTTCCCTTGATCGGTTAGTCTCATTTCTTAGAGTAGTGATGCACCATGGAACAACTTCTTTAGCGTCCATAGGTCGGTGTGCAGAGAGGTTCATTTTATATCTTTGAAGTGTTTGTTTTATGCATGCCTCTGCACCGTCATGTTCTCATTTTCCATAGTCAGCCTTAAAGAAATTTCAACAATGTTTAATGCAGGTTTTCTTATGAATACAACACAACCAAAAGAATGATCGTGATTATTTGAATTGACCTGCGCATCCATATGACCATATCCAATGTTCATTGAATTTTGTTCCACGACTTTTCAAGGAATCATAAATCTTTCCAAAAGAGTGTTGTACAAAATATGTGTCATGTGTATGATCATCATTGATATAAAAGTGATATTCTTTATAACATGTTGATTTTAACTGGTGCTTTCTATATGATCGACAATTTGTTCAGCATGTCTATATAGAATATGGACGAGCATGGAGACTTGGTCAGAATGATAGTATTCACTCTGAATTTCTTTTTGTGGAACAAATGTGTAGTTTTTTGCAAAATCAATTACTAACAAAATGGTCCCTATTGGAAAAACTTCATGGGATTTTTTGAATTTCAAGTCTTTCCATCGAGCTCTATTGGAATGCTTTGTGTATTTATAAATCGTTGCCTCGAATCTTTCAAAAATTATCACTCAGTCCTTTCTTGTAATTCAATTTTTAGCAATCATTGTCCCTTGAATCGATGCATGGATATATTCATATCTCTTCCATTTCACTTTCATGTTGGACAATGATTGATCATTTATATCAGTATGATATTTGTTTTGAAATTTAGTCAAATTTCCACAATCATCGATTTTTTACCACCAACACATTTCTTTTCGTAAAATAATTCATGGATTTCTCTTCCACATAGAATTTGAGATATGAAATCACGGATAGTGGAAGGAGGAGGTGAATCTTTCCAAAATGTTCTACCAAAATTAAAGAATGTGTCATAATATAACTGAAATTCCACATGATAACGACAACAGTAAGTGTCGCATACGGTGATAGGTTTTACATGCCTATGTTTCAGGCTTAACAAAGCACTACCGAGACATATTCTCAATAGGATCATTTCTTTGGAACTTCTGTTGAAAATCATCCGAGTGGTCTCCAAGAAATGTTTTTCATGTTCTTCATACTAATTTCGTGTTATTCTTCTTCGCATCACATCCCTTGCATTTGGCAAAACACGTGAATTTTTCTTCCAATATTCATATATTGTTTTTTTAACATTTTCTCCAAGTCTACCTTTGTATGGTTGCCTAAAAATAGCTCTCCAACAAGCGAGTTCATCATTTACATCTATTTGCAACTAAAATTTCTGATGTTTGTGCAAAGTTTTTCGTGAGGTTCCTAATGCTCATGCCATAGATTTTACCAAGCGATTCTCTTTAGTACTTGATGAAACCACTGTCATATGTATTACTCTACGTACAACTGAAACATTTTTCTGTCTAGATCTTCTAATTAAATTTATAGCACTATTTATATTTTGTATCACATTTTCCTTCATTTTTTTATCTTTTGTTGGTTTTCGAATACCCAATAAAGTCGTAGCTTCTTTTAATTTCCTTAATGATAGGAGACCTTTCAACATTTGGGCTTGAACTGTCACATTTTCCTTTATGAAATACTTCTCAAAAATGTGGTTAACACGATATCGTATATAATGGTCAGCTTTTTTATCTCCATATGTGTGAGTGTCAACATTTTCTAACATCTCATCATTGACATTGATTTCATCTGTACATATTCGAATGAATAGTACATAATAAGTTTACATATTCAATAAATAACTAAACTAATAGATATATGTATAATTTCAATAATACGTGCATGTGTTAAACATATATGTGTGTGTGTGTGTGTGTGTGTGTGTGTACATACCTTGTGATTCAATTTCTTCACTTGAATTTCTTTCAACATTTTCACCATCTTCAATCATTGGTTCAATATCTCTTTCACTTTCTCTTTCAAAATTTTGTATCTCATCATCAATGTTTTGAGGAATATCTCTCTCTATTTACATTGCAAAATATTTTTCAAATTATTTCATCAAATAAAAATTAAGCTTCACATTTTAAACTAGGAAAATTTTAAATATCAAATTCATAATATTTACATTTACATACCTGTTTCAACTTCTCGTTGAGGTTGATTTTCCCTTTCAATATTTGAGAGTGCTTCTCTCTTTTCGTTGTGAAATTCTCTCATCTCTTCTCTACATTCCTCAGGGTCTCTTTTTCGATCATATTTTCTTGTTCAATTCCTTCGATTTCCCATGATAATAGAGTATGAAGTTCAAAATATTTCCTTCAAAAATTTAGACAAAAACTCAATTAAAAAAAATAACAAAAGATTTAATTAAAAAAATAAAAAATCATTTTAAAAATTTTGCAAAAAATACATACCTCAATCCAAAACACTTACTTTAAATAATCTGAGAAAAAAATGTCTTATAAAATGAAACAAAGCTCAAAATATTTCCTTCCAAGTCCTGCAAAAAAAATTCATTTAAAAAGTTAGACAAAAACTCATTTTAAAAAATCATTATAAAATATTTACTTCAACCCAAAACATGTAATCTAAAAAAATGTGACTTCAAAAAATACCTCCAAAAAATGTCCATTGAAAATTAATTCCAACTTCTTAAAAAATGTCACTTTAAAAAATACTTTAAAAAGCCTCTAAAAAAATATCATTTAAAAAAATACCTCCAAAAAATGTCCTTTGAATATTATGCCTAAAAAGAGTCCTTTCGAAATTAAGCCTAAAAGATTCCTTTGAAAATTAAGCCCAAATCCATACCTTCAAAAAAAAATGAAGCCCAAAAAACATCCAAAAAATGCATCACATACCTCCAAGAAATGTCCTTTGAATGTACCTCCAAGAAAAGTCCTTAAACCCAAAACAATCCTTTGTAAAAATATCCTTTGAATGTACCTCCAAGAAAATTCCTTAAACTCAAAAAAATCCTTTGCAAAAATGTCCTTTGAATGTACCTCCAAGAAAAGTCCTTAAACCCAAAACAATTCTTTGCAAAATCAGACCAAATGTGCGAAAATAATGAATGCTTTCGCGGCAATTTATATTGCTGGAAATGTTTTTTTGGAGGGGCTTCGTGGTATTTTCCAGCCGACGGAAAGTTGGATAAAATTTCGGCCGAACTTTTATGTCGTTAGACTTGACAGGCCGTCGGCACAAAAAACAATTTGGCCGAAATTTTTTTAAGAGTTCGGTCGAACTAAGATGTCTACAATTACGCAGAGCCGAGCTTTGAATACATATCTTCAACTTTGGACTGATTAAAATCCATGAAACATTATGAATTAATTGTCGAAACCAAGACAAACATTTTTAGAATTCAATCTACTTTCAGGAAATATAACTTTTATGGAATTTCATAAATATTTACTAATTTTAATTAATTTTGTAATAAAACGGGTGCAAACAATTTCTGAAGGTCATTATGGTTTAGTGAAATCATAATTATGTATCTTCCAAAATACAATGTAAAAAAAATGAAAAGTTCATGG
Source organism: Pinus albicaulis (assembly GCA_034641835.2). Classification (NCBI taxonomy): domain Eukaryota; kingdom Viridiplantae; phylum Streptophyta; class Pinopsida; order Pinales; family Pinaceae; genus Pinus; species Pinus albicaulis. The sequence continues at coordinate 694,454,526 of CM076583.1, read as the reverse complement.
TGCATTACATTGGTCCGTCGTCTGTAATAGGTAGTTTTTAGATTTTTAGTTTATAACTTATATGTTAAGAAATTTCGTGCGTCGCGAAACATATTCAAAATATGCAGTTTTTTCATATAGGACCAGTTCAAAAAATTCTAGTAATTATGATATGCATCATTTGGCTTTGTAAATATAATGAAACCGAAGTAGACGTTGCCTAGATTGTTGTAACACATTTTGTTTCTCAAAAACACAAAGTTTCAAAGAATACAGTAGTGCTTATTAACATGACTTCTTATGAATCATTTGATTGTTAAAAATCACACACTCAAAGAAACACTAATTTGACATATCAAATGTGTATTAAAAAATTCCAAAAAATAAGTAATATAAAGCTAATAAAATTTCTGACAACTTTTATTTTTATCACAAAATGAAATTCTAAACAGAAAAATTGTTTTGGCTTGCAAAAAGTTGAAAAACAGAAAATAAAAATAAAAATAAATAAATAAATTTCTCAAAAAAGGGAAAAAAGTGTAACCCAACTTCACATTTTCACCCAACTACTAAATATTATTATTATAAGAGTAACAAAAAATATATTTCCTAGCTCATTAGAGAACTAGATCAGAAATCCTGTGAAAAACGGACAAACATTTCGACAGTATGGAAGAATGTGATCGATTCATTCCACATAATTGAACAAGGCCTTGCTTGAAAAGTTGGTTTTAGTGAGAGGGTGTGTATCGGTCGTGATCCATGGATTGGTTGTGGGAACCATTTCCATCTCCCCCAAGAATTGATTGATATATTTTTAGCTCAAGGTAAGAAATTTTTGAACCAAGTTCAAGATCCTGGAAATACCTCAAATTTGGCTCAAGGGTGGTTAACTCCCTAGGCCTTAAATTTTCCTGAGGAATGGCATGAGAGATGGTGTGAGTACAAGACTTATTTAAATGTTTCACATGTTAGAATTCAGTAATGGGAGGATGAGCTCCAGTGGATTCATTCGCCTTTTGGGTAATATAGACCTGAAGAAGGATACTTGTTCATCAATGCAGAGAAAGAACCAAAGGATGGTAAATGGTGGTGGAGGCCTATGTGGAAATTGAAATGTCCAACCAAATATTGCCTTTTCCTATGGTGCATTCTGGAAAATAATGTTCCTACAGGTGACAATATCAAAAAGCGGAACTTTGCAAGTCCTAACTATTTCCCTATATGCAAATCAGCTGGAGAATCAGTTGATCGCCTTTTCCTTTCTTGCTCTGTTACTTGTATGGTTTGGTCCTTAATTCGTAATTCGCTTTGAATTGGTTGCCAATGGAAAGGATAATCTCTCTCTTTTTCCTAGTCTACATGGTGGAACACAATTTATCACAATAAGTTGCAGAATCCCCCCCCCATTATATGTTGGGGTATCTAGCTGGGTAGAAACAATGTGGTGTTTAATTATAGTATTGAGTGTGGATTGTATAGTAGCCCAATCTCTTACCATCTTCGATCTCATTCCTGAAGATGAATATCCATCTTGTCCTTGCGTTATTGTGGAAGAGCAGATCGACAAATCTCAGTCGTGGGATTCTTTTGATGATTAAGCTCATAATGGAATTTATGGAGGAGGGGCAATCCTCTATAGCAATGAAAACCATTCCTTTAAACTCAAAATTAGGTTGGGTCATGGTAGAAATAATTTTGTAGAATTGTATAGTCTGAAGCTCCTCCTTGTCTTTGCCATTGAATAAGGGTGTCGACAATTGCAGGTTTTTGGTGATTCTCGTGTGGTAGTCAGTTGGTTCAATCAACAGTCTTATTGTCACATGCACACATCGAGGTCTATCCTGGAAGATAATTTAATGCTTAAAAGGAATTTTGACTTCATTTCTTACCATCATATTTACTAGGAGAGGAACACAATTTATGGCTCTCTTTCCAAGGAGGCAATGCAGCAAGCTCGAGGTACATGGCGGATATTGAAGTAGATAATTTCATAGCACTTTGTTTTCTATCATAAACCTTTTATAGAAAGCATTTTGGATTATGTTGCACAATCTTACTTCTCATCAATAGATGCTATTTTTTTTATTTTGCTTTATGTTCAATTTTTGAGAGATACCAGACTTTATATTTCATAACTTAACGTATAATTATATATGTGTAGTCTTCTTAAAATACTCCTTAGTCACAGTTAAAACTATATAATTTTGGAAAATTGTTAAATAAAGTAATCATTTTCAATAATCTATATGATTTTTTCTTTGGAAAAAAAATAACAAAAATAAAAATAAAGAAAATAAACAAATTATTTTTCAAATTTAACTAATTATTTTTGGAATTTTAATTTCTATATTTAAAAGTAGTGGTGAAATTTGAAAATGATAATTACAAACATATCATACTATTTTTATAAATTAAAAAATAAATTTTATTTTAAATAAATATAAATACGATACTTTTAAAAAGACTTCACGTTTATTTTCATTTTTTTATTATCACAATTGGCTTATTTGGTGTATTTTTGCGTTCCTCAAATTACTAATTCCATTATAAAAATGAGATCATTATTATTAATATATTTATAAGCATTATTTCATTAACGTAACTGAAATAGTTTAAATTATATAATTTTTTATTTAAAAAAAAAAACAGATATTTTTTGGTGTGTCACTATTACATATTTTGAAGTTTTTGGTCGAAATTGGTCGTAACAATTTTGGTCACTACAACACTTTATAAAATTATGGAACATCAAGATTCTACAGAGAAGACAAATCAAACTTATGATTCTAACAAATTTATGCTAGATTCAAAACATTTTTTACCAAAAAATATACCAAAACAACCTCCACAACACATAAACTTTGTTATATAGTAATTAACTTAATCTTTTTGGCCTTTCACTGCTAAAAAAGGCATGCAATAAAGATAATCAATTTAAGAAATCCAAAAAATTGATTGTGATATCAAACCTAACCTTATTCAGATTGGCTATGGTCCTTTAATTAAAAAAAATATTAAATAAGACATATAATAATGATAGTCAATTAAAAAATCCAATGCAATTTTTTATATAGAAATTCAAAACACTTAATTATTCATTTTACTAATTTATTAGAAATTATTTATTTCCAATTTATTTATTTTTGACGTTCAAAATTTTCAATTAATTATTCAAAATATTACATAGGATAACATGAAGACCATTTCTCTCTAGCCCTCACTCTGACCAGATTTGTTGGCCAGGAGAGTGATACAAAAATTGAGAATAATTTTCCTTGCTTTACATAATATCCAAAAGCTAAAAGACTAGATAACCCAAAAAACATGGAGAATAAATAGACACCCAAAAATCATCACATATTAATGGAGAAAATTTGGGTGCAAGACCTACGCCCGGAGCAACAGAAGAGCCTGGGTCATAATGGGCATGGAATTGCACATGAGCTAGGTGGGCCTCTATCTCATCAAGTTTTGCATTGGTGCACCTCTGGCTCCTTCACATAGATGCCAAGCAGTCAAGAACGTCCCACTGGTTTTGTTGCAAATCATTCATGAATGCAATTACTTCATTACGATCATCGTCTCTCTACTGCCTCATTTCCTCCAAGGTCACCATTATATGTCTCATCTGCATATCCAGAGATTCCTTGGATGGTGGCTAGTCTACATGACTTGGCAACTAAACCTAATCCTGGGCCAATTCCCCCCAAAACTCAGCACCCACAACCTTGTCATCCTCAATTGCTTCCACCCATTCATCCCTACTTATTAGTTGGACGCAAGGCCCCATTCCTCTACAAGCCTAACTTCATTTCCTCAACATCTCCAAATTTGTAGAAAAGCACTGAAAATGGAACTCAGCTACAACACAAACACGATACCCACTCCAATAAACCCCGAGGTCATGACCCGCATGCAGAGGAATTATCCAACTTTTCGACTCAAGCGTCCAAACTCCACACTCAAATTCCTAACACAATCCCCCCGTCTACGGCACTAGTGTAGCCAACAACCAAAGGGGATAAACCCTAGCAGAAACACTATGGCAAACTAGGCACTGAATTCCCACCTCCCAACCCTTAAGGCTCTAGTGCCTAAAGTGACCAACCTTAAATTCTCTCCACAGAGAGGCACCACACCGGTACAAGAGAATGAAACCACATAAGAAACACTACCAACATTAAGACAAAGGAAATACTTTTTCAAACAAAATTCCATAATAACAAACTTACCAAAGTGTAGTTGAGCTTTCTGAGAGCAGGCCTTCGACCGAACTTCTCAAACTTGACTAGCACCATGACGCTCCCTGCCAGCACAAATCAAATGCACTGCAGAATCCCACCAACCCTTTCCCCAAGATCCCACACTATTTGAAAGGGCTTTGAAGTCATCACTCTTTGCAACTCTCCCCACCCAACAACAATGACAAAGGCCCAATTTACCAGTTGAATGGGCATGCACATGTTGGTGGCCTGTGCATACTCAACGTCAAATATGCCACCCCTACTATCGCCCATACCAAAGGACCACAAACAGGAAAAGCTAAACATCATCCAAGGTTTATTACTTACTTCTGCCTTCTTGAGGCTTCAACGCCTCTGACAATAATTATCGTGGCTATCCTTTACATTTTCTACATGCGTCAACCACATAAGTCCCATCCACCCCAAGCCCTACTACTTATACCTTGTTCACTCACCCATCGAGGTATTTTTTTCCAATTTTATTCATTTAAAAGAATAATAAAAAATATTAATTTACTTTTACAATACCATTATTTACATAAACTATAAATATTATAATTATACATAAATTTAAATTAATAATTATTTTAAATGTTTTATTCATCTTACAATTATTTATTAATTAATTTTACATATGAATGGTTTAAAGTGTACATATATATATATTTTTATTAAAATTTTAATTTTTACAATTCAAAAATCAAATATTTAATTTTTATAATCGAAAATTAAATATTTAATTGGTTTATTAATAATATTTTTTTTTTTTTTTTTTTTTGGGCTGAAATGTTGATTATAACAATAAATAATAGTATTAGGATTTAGATTAGGTATTATTAAAAAGTATATGATGTTGTTGGAATTAGTTTTAATGATAATTAATATTAAGATTAGGTATTATTAAAAAGTATATGATGTTGTTGAAATTAGTTTTAGTGATGATTAGGAAAAAACTAATTTTCTTATAATACTATTTACGTGAAACTATTTTTTGGTTTGGAGAAAGATCGAAGGTAAAAAAAAAATTAGTTTTAGAGAAAAATCTAAAATCCAAAAATTTAAATTTTTTTTTGCTGAAATGTTGATTATAACAGTAAATAATAATATTAGGATTAAGATTAGGTATTATTAAAAAGTATATGATGTTGTTGGAATTAGTTTTAATGATAATTAAGATTAAGATTAGGTATTATTAAAAAGTATATGATGTCATCGAAATTAGTTTTAATGATGATTAGGAAAAAACTAATTTTCTTATAATACTATTTACGTGAAACTACTTTTTGGTTTGGAGAAAGATCGAAGATAAAAAAAAAAAAAAAAAATAGTTTTAGAGAAAAATCTATAAATCCAAAAATTTAGAATAGTAAATACTTTATATATCATTAACACAATTTTTTTTAAGTAACCAGTCATTTACATTTATAAATATTAACTAATAATAATTATTCACTATTAATTAAAAATTAATAAATTAATAAATTTAATCACATAAAAAGTTTAATTAAGTAATATTAAAATATAAATTTTATTTATATATAAAATTGAATACATATAATTCTCTTTACTTATATTAAATAAACTTAAAAAAAAAATTTAAATACAATTAAACTAAAAACATTTTAACTTTTTATATAATTGAATTCAATTAATTTAAAATCAAATACTTTAATATTATTAAAATATTTAACAAGAATAATTTTATAATATTAGTTTCTTTCAATTTAATAATGTATTCACTTCCATCCAAATAAATTGACTCATGTCTCCCTTTTGCCCTCTCGAAAAAGATGAGACACATAGACTTCGTGATAGAGAAATTGATTTATTAATCATTTTTGTGCTGGTGTATCCAACACACTCCATAATGGGTTGAGTGGGGTCATTTGTGAAAAGTTTTGAAGTATTTTTGGATCTTATGTTGCGTAACCCAAGAGTAATTCATCTTTGAATCCGCTATATAGGTGGATTTTTTATTGTCATATTCTATCTTGAAATATTTTGTTTTTACATAAGATGTTGTTGCAGGGTGATTGATTTTCAACAAAAGAGTATTTGTATTGGGAAAATGATATATATGTAATTGAAATGGTGTGTTTAAGTATGGTTTTCATTGTAATATAAATTGGTTTAGTTAAATTTGAGAGAAAATGATATTTTTTAAAGCTTTTTTTAGTTAATTTTAATTAAAATTTGTAGAGTCTTTTAAAAATTTGAATTCAAGTTGTTTAATCTATAGAATTTCAGTGTTTCGGGGTTTTCTAGAGTGCTAAATTTATTTATGCATTAAAAAATGTATTTTAAATAACAAAAAAATCATTATTACTGGAGATTGTATAATTAGATTGTGGTTTAGAAGTCATTTACTCTATATAGTAGACTACGTTATATAAATTTAATTAGGAAGATTTGTTTTTAAAATAAAAGTGGTAGTGGCAATTTTCTCTTTATTTAAATATAGAATAAAAATAGAGTAATAAATTTATTTAATAAATTATTAATGGTCAAAATAAAATTGGAGTAGTTTAACCATTAGATGTTTTTGTCTTTTTTGTTCAAATCTGGTGATACAATTCTTGGCCAGATTGTAAATTTTAGCTAGAAAATCTTCAGGGTTACTCAATTTCTGCAGATTACACAACTAAGACTTAACATTCCAATAAATGCATACCAATTTTGAGCAAAATGACCAAAAAGAGACAAAAACCTTTAACAGTTAGACTACTGCAATAATATTGTTGCGCTAATTTAAGAGGAAAATTAGATATTCTTATCCAAATCAATATCTTTAACTATAATTTTGAAAATAGATTGAAACCATGGCAACACAACTTTATACAAAAGGTCAACTTTGTCCATATATTAATAATTATTACTAATAATGCATGTTTGATTTAATATAGAGAGAAAATCCATGATCGTAAAAGTGAATATTTTCACAAGGATGGATACCCATTGCATGCTTTAAAAAGAAGTCATCAATTACAAATCCAAGTTGAGATTTTTTTAACAATGCTCATAAGTGATTAACTCTATCAACATATCATATCACATTTTAGAGAATGGTCACCTTCTCCCTTAATCCGTAGCACTAACTTATTAAATAATAATATTTGATCTCGCAAGCTTTTAAATATTTATTTTTACTATTAATATTATTTTTGGTGTTTGTTAGTTCGTGAGCAACCCATGAGACTATACACAATGGGCATCTAAGCAGTCAAAATCACATGGGGATCACACTCATCTTGAGCCACACCTGCCCTTAACATGGTTGGATTTTTTGTACGTATGAGGTTTTGAACCAACAATTTTCACACAATGAATGCCTCAATTGAACACCCTATCACCCATTTCTCTACATCTTGTGGGTACTTTACAAAATTGAATGCCATATGGGTGGGATTTGATCCACTTATGTCTACATGGGTCACAAGATCATTTAATAATTTCTATAGGTGCAACTATACGTTCAATCACTACCTGAAAGTGCCCCCATGGCTTCAAGCTAGGTCCTCATGGGAATTGAACATTGCCCAATGATGAAACACTCATCGTTTTCCACTGTTTGATCATGCCTTTGGGTTTTTTAAAAAGAAGAAGTGGTGGTGGGTTTTGATCCACTTATGCATGCACATGTCACAAAATAATAATATTTTTAGATAAAATGTTTCATTTAATTCCTATATACACAATATGTGCAACGCATCTTATATAGAGAAAAAGTTGTGTTACACAACTATCATAATGATAATGCATTCTCATAGGTTTACAAAAAGTCAACATGAATGCTTTTCACCCTCAACATAATTGTAACAGACATATATTGACTTGTGTTTATAGCAAATGTAAAATCTTATATCAACTTGAACATCAAATTAGATGGAATCCTCCCTTTTTTAAACTAATCATAGTAGGCAACAAGATTTCTTAAGCTTAAAAATATATTCAACAAAGATAACAAAGCACCATATAGTCTAATCTCTGTCCCATTACATCAAATAATGAATTTGCAACCAATTTCATATCTCAATTTCATGTCAATAACACCGGTTTTAAATGACATAAAAAAAACATAATTATTTTCTTTACAAAATAACCTTCCATTTTAGTTCATACACAAGCTAAAATGATGCAACAAATTATAAAAGATTAAACAACTAAAAAAAGCAAAGCAAGGTTAAGTTATAATACAAGGCCTCATTCAAACGCATTATAGTAATCCTTGTACTTCAATAAAGAGAAACTTAGAGGAGTGTTGTGATGCATATATGAAAGACCTTTAAGTCCTCACTGAAACCATATTTGGTAATTGTGCACATCTATTGAGTTCTAGAAACAATTTGAACACATGGAAAGACCTTTAAGTCCTCATTGAAACCATATTTGGTAATTGTGCACAACTATTGATATATTGGGTTGTAATAAACATCCAAAACTAGAAACAATTTGAACACATGGGATAAACATGTTTTTCCCAAAGTGTATAGAGATTGAAAAGGTTAACACTTGCTTCCATCTTACTATATACACATATTTATATTATATTATATGTATATATTCCCTATGAAGTTGAGGGGGACTGAACTACGGCATGGTATTACTTATTTGGTGGATTAGTTGGTGTGGTTTGTAGGGCATGCAGCTGTCAGCAAAACATGTAATACATTTTGGAATGAACCAGCACTAGCAAATTCGATCTGATTTCGTTGCCCATAATGACAAGACCCCACCCGCACCCCTATCCCCCACCCATTTGGAAAGGGACAACGACCTTTTTGTGTGGCCTCCGACATTTTACCTTTCACTTCACTCCAGACGATGAGCTGTCACCTACTCCGCCTGTGGGAGCAAGACAACCAACCCCAACCGCTAATCAAATAGAAGAGGGGACACCTAACCCTAGACCACGTGGCAGCACCTTAGTCGTGTCGATGATTATCACAATAATACTATTCACTTTGCTAGGAAGCATTTAATTCGGGGCCGTGACAGTCAAGTGGCGGTCAAACTTGGCGGGGATTAACATTTATCGCTAAGTTCCGCCATGTCATGGATGATGATAATGATGATGGTGGGATGGCAAACATGAGGGCAAACCTGAGGGAGGAATCTCGGCCTGCCCGCATTATGACGATTCGATTTCGTGCAGCGAGGGGTCCGCGGGGATTGGGACACGTCGCAAATCGAGAAAGGGCCGTGCGACACGTGTCCCGTACCGTCCTGGTTTTTCTTTGCCTAGGCTCGTTTCTTCGCCCCCGGGAGGACACGCGTCCGGTGGAGATGCAGTAACCCGACCGGCGTATTTGGTCGTCGGGAGGGATCGGGAGCACACGTGTGCGGCGCGAGTGAAAAGATGGGCGACCAGTTGCGCGCCAGGCTGGCTGAGCTGTCCGGCGGGGCCACACGTGGAAGCAAGGGAGAGGGCTGGGGCGGTGCCAGGTGGTGGCCAGACGATGGGTAGGCTCTCCTCGGCCTCCCAAAGGACGCGGAGGTTTTTTATCCATCCATTCAGCATCATCCATGCATGCAGAATGGATACATGGATGACGCATGGCCCTTCGATAACCGGGTAGACCAAGATCTGACAGGCGCAATATTCAGAAGGCATGAAAGATTGTGCGAGGGTTTCTGCTTTCTTTTTCCTTTTCTTTCTGTTCCATTCAATCTTCTGGTAATTTAGGAACAATTCTAACATCATCAGTTATTTCTCAAGGATCTTTTCGGAGATGGATCGGTCCTCCTTTGGGGTTTTTTATCTAAAGATGTGAATTTTTGCTCTTGTCACTTCTCATTTTTTTATTCTCCACTTGCCAGTATTTTTTTGGGAGATCATGATTGTCCTGCTGCACGAATGGACGCTCAGAGCAAGAGGTGATCTGGAGAAAAATTACCAGTCCGATATGAGAAAATTTGCAGTGGCGGCTATTTTTCTGTGGAGCCCGTGATTTGAACCCCTGACGGATGTGCATTTTAATAAAGCAGCACATGTCTGTGGACGAACTCAAATCCGCGACCGTCTTAGGGTTTTTTTCTTTTCAATTTTGTTATTTTTTCAGGTTTTTAAGCGGAAATTTTCCGGGAAATTGACTGGAAGAAAATTGTTCCTGTGCCGTTGCGATCTCCCGATCTTCTTGGAGACGAATTCAGTCTTACCAGAGTGTTTCTTTCTTGCAAGCGCGTTTCCTTGAAATATACAGGAATTTTCTCTGCAAGTTTTTAATTCCTGGGGCATAAGAAGTTCCGATTTACCAGGTTTGCATTAAGAACAACTAGTGCTTTCGTCTTTTAGCCTTCCTGAAACTCGAGTTCTTTTGTGAGACCATAACTTTTTATGGTGCGGTGTGATTTATGAAAATAAATGTTTTTAATTTTTATAAAGCTTCCCTGTGATCGAAACTCAGTAGATAAATATATAGATCATTTTCCATTCTCTCTGCAAATTCGGACGAACATGCTTGTCGAATGTTTATTTATGATCCGTCTCTTTTAGGTCTTTGAACTCGGAATTTCTCGGCTGTATGCTTTGGATGAGAATGGAAACAGCGATATCCTCACCTGATGCCTGCATGAACCCCTGCAGTTTGCTGGAAGAGACTCCGGCCATGGCCGCAAGGCGACGCCGGATGGAAATCCGGCGCCTGAAATTGATGTCTAATAGCGGAAATTTTTCTGATATGGTGAAAAAGCGCACTCGTGCACGAAACGCTCAGGTTTGCAGTAATTGCTTCGGGAGGGAGGGGGCTTCTTTGGCAGAGGAGGATGCCGAAAATTCATTGGCAATGGAAATTGAACTGCAGGCGCAGACTCTGTATCCCGCCAGAAGGCTGGTGAGGTCAGTGTCGACTCCTATTGGTTGGAATAGTGGTCTACTTTGCACCTGCCGCGTGGAGAAATATTGGACGAGCGAGGTCTCTGACAAACAAGACAGTATCAGTGCCACCCCTGTCAATGAGAAAAACAAATTTAACAGCAGCAGCAGCAACAATAACAATAATAACGCGAACAAGAACGACATCATCAGTAATGTCACACCCGATTTAGAGCCTGTGGATCAAGGTTCAACTCAACAAGAGGCAATTACTGATAGTATGCCTCAGAGAGAGAAATCGTCTTCAGAAGATGACAATAATAACAATAAAAAGGACCTTCCCACCGTTACTACACCTGCTGCTGCTGCTGCAGGTAAATGTAACATTCCTGCTCCTCCCACACAGGGGTCTAAACAGCGTACAACTGAGCAGGGTGTTCCGTTAAGCAGGCCGTTGAAGAGCATAGGCAGGGCTAACAGTGAAAGCATCAGTTTGTTGTTGAAGGATCCATGTCCTCCACATAGTACCATGTCTATAATTGGCAGAAGACGTGAAATGGAGGATGCTGTTTCAGCTGTGCCCTCATTCTTTTCCATTCCGAAAGGTAGTTCTATTGCACTTCTAGATGGGTTCTGTGGATTAGGACCGCCGCAGCTGACCACTGCTCTCCACTTCTTTGCTGTCTATGACGGCCATGGTGGATCTCAGGTACTTAACGCAAAGCAATAAAACTTTTTTCTGTTTTCTTCCTTGCCCCTATTTTCGTTAAGAAGGGATACTCTTTTCTTTAAAAAGTCATCATTATTATGATTTCAATACATTTACTTGAGGTTTTGATGATTATAGAAACGGTATATTAACTATTTAGTGATAGTATATATAGGGGCATAAATTTGTAAAACTACTCTATATTTCTGGTGAGAGCAGAGAGGTGCACTACTCCCTTGGTAGGGAAGCAAGGGAAGAAGCAGAGAGATGCACTACTATTCCCAGTTTTTGGATATATAAACTATCATAGATCCATCTTAACCCCGGCTTTATTAACAACTCACCGCTAGGTTTTGGATCCCTCACTCCTAAGTATTTGGCTCAGAGTTCGTTTAGGTTTGAGTTGTTTTAGAGTGCACCACGGGACTGTATCAGATATACTGTTGGGCAGTTTGGATACGTTTTCTTCATTTTTATCGCCTTTTGTGTTGGAATAACAATTCATTTTTACATCTATTTAAGAAACTGATCTCGATCCTTAACAGAGGCTATTTCTATTCATTTTTGCATCTATTTAAGAAACTGATCGTGATCTTTATCAGAGGCTATTTCTATATAATTTGTGTTGGAAAATTGCCGTTCATATATATATATATATATATAGTAACTTGCTAGTGATCCTTATCATTCTCTTGTGTTGATATTTAGTAAAATATACATCTCTGATGGTTTTTATTCAGGGTTATATGTGTGTGTGCATCTCTTCGAATAAACCTCAATGCTTTGCACTTTTGCACTTTTTATGTGTAGGCTTCAGTATTCTGCAAGGACCGTTTCCATGAGGCTCTTGCTGAGGAGTTGAGAAATTCCTCTCCATTTTGCAGAGATTTAAACGATTGGAGTAAAGTGATGTCTACTTGCTTCACGAAAATAGATATGGCAGTGGGAGGGATGTGTCCAAATGGAAGCTGTGGGAGTGGGGATTCGCAAAAGACTAGTGATTGCTGCCAAGATCCAGTTGCACCAGAGAACGTGGGTTCAACAGCTGTTGTAGCCATTGTGAGCCCATCTCAACTTGTTATTGCAAACTGTGGAGATTCCAGAGCAGTCTTATCAAGGGGAGGCAAAGCTATTCCCCTTTCCAGTGACCATAAGGTATCAGGGAAATTAAGAAATTTTGAACCTTCTATTATCTAAGGCTTTTCAGAGCCTAGATCCAATTATGTAATTAGTATTTGATGCAGATGCAGATGCATGATTATTAGCTTTTTATTTGACATTGAGTTGGCTTTTTATTTTCTCAGGTAATTAGCAGTTAATGTTTTTAATTGGTTCATGTTTCAAGTCCTAGTGCCAAAGGTCGACAATTTTATCCAATTGGTTTATTATTATTTGGGAATTTCCAGCTTATTGTAGCTATATGTATATTGTAGCCCGAACGAGAGGACGAGTTGAACCGCATTGAAGCTGCTGGTGGACGTGTTATTTTTTGGAATGGGTATCGTGTTGGAGGTTTTCTTGCTATGTCAAGGGCCATAGGTCTGTACTCTATTGTCCTTTTTACAGGGTCATGCTGGTCGAAATCTGTTGAAGAGCTATAGTCTGTGATAATAGTTTCTTGATCAACAACAAGCGACGTAATGGATAACTCACTATATGATGTATAAGATAGTCTTTTGGAGATGTTTTGAGTAGTTTCTACTCTATAACCTTTCAAGTGATTATGTTAGTCTTCTTCAGTTTATGACATAAATTGCAGAAACATGTGGTGGAGAGCTTTGTAGAAAGAAATAAGTCCATCTAGCAAAACAATTAGAGTTTTCATGTACCCATGAGGTGTAAATTAGTTGGTTTATGTGGGGTTTAGTCACTATCAGGTTACTGGTTCAAATCTCATGGGAATGGATTGAAGGTGGGAGTCACCTGTGGGGGATTTAAAACTGTACTGCAGACCATCATCCGAGACTGAGCCTCACACAATCCTGGTGACAACATCCCACTGGTGACTAGATTGTTCTTCCATTTACCATTGGGGCTGGCCCAGTCTAGGCTCAAACTAGCTGGAATAAGTAGAGTTTTCATGTGTTGTTTAACTTGGGATCCTTATTAATGCAAATCATCTAGGATACACTGTTGAGAGAACATGGAGCTAATCTTAATAAGGTTCACATATTAGGATCATATAGTCAAATGATTTATCAATTGATTATGTGGAATATGCAAAAGCATTTTCTATAACTGTTTTAGATTAATGGTCTTTTAAGGGTAAAATTCTGGTTGTATGCAGTTGACATCCTAATGTTATTGTAGTTTCCTTGTTACAGGTGACCGATTCTTGAAACGGTATGTGATTTCTGAACCAGAAGTTACATGTACAGAGCGTACACATGAAGATGAATGCCTGATTTTAGCCAGTGATGGTCTATGGGATGTTTTGTCAAATGATGTTGTCTGTGAAGTTGCTCGAAAATGTCTGGCTGGTTATCGGCCTCATCGTTCAAAAGGTATCACTGAAGACACTCCTGTTGGTGCAGCAGCCGCTCTCCTTACAAAATTAGCCTTGGGAAAGGGAAGTGGAGATAATATTAGTGTAGTTGTAATCGATCTCAAAGAAAGAAGAAATAGAAACAGATGATAATTATTCTGCTTTATATAAATATATCTATATATATATATGCATACATACATGATACAATACAAAGATAACCCAATGATCTGCTGAATTGGTTCACCTATTTCTTTAGAAATTGTGATTAGTAGGTTGGGAGATGGGGACGGCAAGACATGCGTCTTTGTATAATTCTGATTCTTTTCAACAATTAGAGAGAAACACTTTTTCCCCACCATTGTACATCAATGAGCTAGTCATCAGTCATCAGGACAAGGTGCATGCTCAATTTTCGGGATCCTTCAGAACGGCAAAGTTGTTCTTGTCATTTTAACCTTTTATTGTCAAGACTCGAGATATCCTTGTAGTGAATCTGTTGGCATACACGAATGAAAATAGGTTCTTTCGAAGGATATTGCGTGGGATCCCAACATACAGTGAAATGGGGGCGTAAAAAGCCTCTTGAGCATTTTGTAAATGATTTTTGAACAATGTGATGGTTTTCATCCTGAAAACCCATGTCTTAAGTGTTCAATATTGCGGTTTACTCTTTTCTCCAATGATTTAACGTAACTTTTATTTAAAAGGTTTTTCTGTAAGATTCTGATTTAGATATCAGGAGCTGTACATTTTGGTGGCTTCGTGTGCCCCTTTTTAGCATATTCTGTAAAAGTTTCCTCTGGAATATTCTGATTTTATAGACTATATATATTGCTCACCTTATATATCCAGGCAACATTCTTGTCTTGTTCTAAATCCTTTTGTATTCAAGGATTTCTCCTATGGGTTGGAGTTTTCTATAAGAGATCCAAAATATTCTCGCGAATAAGTTATGTCATTCATTCTAATTTTATTAGTTGCGTAATGGCCTGTTTAATGAATTTAGATCTGGCAGTCAAGATAGCTTCTACATTGGCCAATCTTCAATTTGTCTTATTTGATGTTTGTAGTCAATGACTTTCCATTGATGGAGTCTTTCACTGAAGCTCAGGTCTACTTTTCTTATTTGATGTTTGTAGTCAACGACTTCCTATTGATGGAGACTTTCTCTGAAGCTCAGGTTGATCTGTCAAAACACTCGCTTCCTATATCAGTCGATTTTAATGTCTGTCAATGATTTCTGTTGGAGATGAATAGTTCTCGTTGACCGACTATTGCAGATCCGATACACTGTCTAATTTAGATTCCGTGTTTTTCGTCTTGTACAGGAAAAATCCTCATTATTTTTCCTTTTATTTTATCAAAATCAAGTCAGCACAACTCAAGTGTGGTGTTTAAGGGCCTTAATGGAGTTAGGTATCAACATCGGCCATATCCAGGATCTGTCAGCAGTTACCTTTAACACAGTGATCTCAAATATATGACTAAGCATATAAACTGAAATTCTTCCCGTGTTTATTTAGGGAAGATAATTGATACCCTAGGTTTGGATGTGATTCAGCGGTAAATAGGCGGAAATTTACCTCAATTAACCCTAAGTTTGAATTACTGAATTTCTCCCTTTCTGTTTCTTAGGGATGACAATTGATACCCGAGGTTTGGATTTGATTCAGCAGTAAATTGGGGGCAATTTACCTCAATTAACCTTAAGTTTGAATTATTGAAATTCTTCCTTTGTGTTTATTTAGGGATGATAACTGATCCTATTTAGGGATGATAACTGATACCCTAGGTCTGGATGTGATTCAGCGGTAAATTGGTGGGAATTTACCTCAATTGACCCTAAGTTTGAATTACTGAAATTCTTCCTTTTTGTTAATTTAAGGATCAGAAGTGATACCCTAGGTTTCGATGTGATTCAGCCATGAATTGGTGAAAATTTTCCTCGATTAACCCAAGTTGGATTCCTAGTGTGGTGCTTCCGGACTTTCAGCTACTTGGGAATCCTCATAGCAACACATATCAGGAAATTGACCTCGCTCGTACTGACATAGAAGTCCTAAGGGAGCTGGGGTGGCAGAGTCATCTTTAAGGCCGTGTTTCATGGCCAGTGTTATCAGAAACAATTTTAAAAGCCAATAATTCATTGACAAAACTACAAAAGCTAAGAGTTGTGCTTCATTAGCATCTTGTACTGTTCTCTTTTGTGGGACTTCACTTAAATCTGTATTGTCTAATATTGTGTAATGTCCAAGCATCGTTGTATTGTCTAATATTGTGTAATGTGTAATGTCCAAGCATCGTTGTGATTATTGTTTAAATATTAGTTTGGAGTTGTCTTTAGTGCAAGTTTTGTTTTTGGAATTTCTGGTGTTGTAATTTGGCAGAAATTTGGCAGAAATTTGTGGTGAAATTTTGATTTGTGTTATTTTAACAGGTTTTTTTTGTATATCTATAGATGATTCAGCACCCTGAAAAATCCCTATGGCACTTGGATTGTGTAAGGATTACCTATCAAACTTGTTATTTCAATGAATTTCTGATCAGAAAAAACCACTAAAAAGTCTAAGAAAAACCTATGCTTGTCTAAGAAAAACCTATGCTAAAAACCTATGCTTGAAAGTGGGTTTTAGGTTATTTCTTTCTTATATACTGGTTTCGGTTTCACTTTGATTTTAAAATTAATTGATTATTATTAATAATTATTTACACAATAAAATCAGATACTATTTATTATATTTTTCAATCAATCTAATTTGAGTGAGTGGTTGTCAATCAATCTAATCAAATTTTAGTGGATGAGAAAGAATCTGACCCTTTATTATATTTTTTATTCAATCTAATTTAAGTGGCTGGTAATCAAATCTAAATTGAGTGATTGAGAAAGAACGTGACCCTTTATAATTTGAATTTAATAGAAAATAAATAAATAAAATCAACTTTGGTTAAAAGATTCAGTTTTAAAACATTAGAAAATATTCATAATATACTCAAATCTTTAATTTGATAAATATTCATAATATACTCACATCTTTAATTTGATAGGTAGGTATGTTTGTTCTTTAATTTCATGCATTATTAAAATTTCATAATATACTCACATCTTTAATTCGATATATAAATATGTTTGTTCTTTAATTCCATGCATTATTAAAATTTCACAACTTTTGAATTATGGTTTATATTTAACGATAACTATTACTGTTTATACTTGACAATATCCCTTCAAACGAATGTTCTTTTGATTCCCTGAATTTCAATGGTCTTGGTTCTTGCTTTCTTGAAAATGTTAATATCAATATCTATCATTGTTGTTTTGAATAAAAACTTTGTTCTTTTGATTCCCTGAATTTCAATGGTCTTGGTTCTTGCTTTCTTGAAAATGTTAATATCAATATCTATCATTGTTGTTTTGAATAAAAACTTTTATGACAGTGTTCAACTTTTGTCTTTTGTCAACATTTTGTTTGGTTCTTTGTCTTGACTATCAACTTCTTTAATTGTGTTGGTTCGTTTTGTAATTTGACCGATAACTTTAAATTTTAAATTGTCTGTATTCTTGTTCACACACATTTTATTTTTTAGAATATTTTCTCTTTATTTATTTTTTAATGATATTTAAATTAAGTTATTTAATATTTTTAGAATTTTGGTTTATGAAAACTATTGAGTATTATAGAATTTCACATGCAATTGAATTTCGTTGACGCGGTTTGGTTTATCATCAAGACTAGGTGAGAAATTAGATAGTTGAGTATAAAGAGATATAGAAATAGCTAAACTAGTCATTAGGATACAATCTAATTTAAGTTAGAAAATTAAATTTGATTAATAACAACTAATTTTATCTAATTAATTAATTGTTATATATATATAATCTTATTTTATTTTGTTTTTATTTTTATTAATAATATTTATTTTATTATTATTATTATTGTTATTTATTTATTTATATTTATATTTTTAATTAGGAGAACGACGGGTGAAAAATGAAAACGATACCAAAGCAATTAAAAGACAACAAAAAGTGAGTTTAACAAATAAACAAAGGGCAGAAACATTGGAAAATTAAGAATAAAGCACAGAGATCCACAATTAAAAATAAAGGGTAGGGATCCAACACTTGTTGATATTCTAACTGTCATCTCTGTTGAGATTAACGAGTCTTTTTTCAATTTCGAAGGCCTCTCTTAACTTACGATGATGGAAGTGGTCAATCTTAGCAATGACCTTAGCTTCTTCGATGCAAATAGGATGGCTGTCATGTTCAACGAAGGTAGAGAAACAAGATCTTTCATGTTTAATGTTAGCAAGATGTTCACAGATCCTTTGATTAATAGACCAACCGGTTTCACCAATGTAAAGTGTCCCACAAAAACAATGTTTATTTTAAACAATATTTTGATTTTTATATCTCTTTATATTTTTCTTTTGACCTAAATAATTTTTATATATTTCTTTATATTTTCCTTTTGACCTAGAATGAGATCTTATAGATTCTTTCAACTTACTTCCAGCATTCCTTTCATTTTGGATTTTTTTCCTTGCACTTTATTTTTATCAAAGGAATTTGATTATGAAATATAATTTCGTAATCTAAAAATTTTTCAAAACATATTTACAAGTTCCACTTTATCTAAGAGATTTGATTATGAAATATAATTTTGTAGTCTAAAAAAATTTCAAACATTGAATTCTATTTTTTCTTTTCTCATTTCATCGTTGTCTTTTCATATATATTCCTATTACTCTTGCGTCAAAATTTATTCGATGTTTTTTGGTTTATCTTTTATATATATATATATGTCATTATGAAGATTAAACCAACAATTATATGCATCATTATCAAAATATAAACTTTCAATTGTATATTATATATTAGTTAATTGTTTTTGGTAATATGTGAACCTTATGCTAAGATCATTTATATCTTTATCTTTACAAATGTTGAAGTTTATAGTAGCTTTGGGTCTTTTGCATAGACTTGGTGTCTTAGCACATGGAAAATGATTTACTGGTTTTTTAGGTGCTTGCTGTGAGTAAGTGATTTATGTCTTCTTTCCTAAGTCCAACTTTGTAAAAGTACAATAATAAAAGTCAATTAACATTGATCTTCAAGATCATCTAGAAGGGAGATTAGGGTTAGGGATTTGGACTTAGAGCAACTTAAAGGAGAGGTGAAAACATAAGAGAGGAGACAATAAGAGAAAGTGATTTTCTCTAAAGTGAGTGGCTCAATAGCCTAAAGCACAGAAGAGAGAGAGTACAGGAGGTTTCGAGGGCATATTTAGGACGCTGAATTATTGGAGATCGCAAGCTTGAGTTGCTGAAGAGAGAGGGAGGCCGATTTGATTGGAGAAGCTAATTTTCCAGGGCCAAATTTCCTGAGGCATAGTGGTAGCTTGAAGGAAAGGTGCAGGGTTGATTTGTTGGACAAAAATTCTTCAAGCCAAGTTCCACGAGAGGCAAATTTCCAAGAGGTTGAATTCCTTGGGTCGAATTCACCCAGTCGGGGTCGAGATATAGGTTCCAATAAATGTATTTTTCCTTGTATTTCTTTGTGTGTTGAAAACCTTGATTTTATTTATTAATAAATGATGGAGAATTGTTGTGGGTATTTATATGTTGCAATGTGTGATTGATCTTGCCTAATTTTTATTTCCGCCACATATAATTTCTAGAGGTTAAAATGCTAGTGAATTTATTTGGTTAGCTAAATAAATTATTGGGAATACATAATTGTCATGAGAAAATAAGTATGGGATGGTATTAGGAAATTTAACATTGTATCAAAGCTTTCTAGATAACTATGAGATATCAAAGATCACTAGGGCTTGCAACAACAAGTTTATTCTTTTTACGAAAGCAAAATTATTTTTAAATTTTACATTTGGGGTTTCATGGCCAAGGTCTATTTGTGAAGATGGCACCATTGAGTAGTTTTCCATATGAAGATAGGTTTAATGGGACCACTAACTTCAGTCCCTAGGAGCGAATTACCATGATTCTAAACATGAATGGTCTGTGGGATTTTGTGAACACAGACATTCAGGTTTCTTAAGATCTAAGCCTAACAATCGAGCATCATCTTAAAGATATGAAAGTAAGTTGTATAATTTTAGATGGTGAAAGGAATCATATAATTCCTCACATATCAAGGAAGGACATGACATGCCATATGTGGGTAGCCCTAACTAGTATTTATTAGAGCATACAAAAATAAGAAGATGGTGTTGCGAGAGAGATTAAACAACATCATTATGAACTGATCAAAGACATAACATCTTACTTCATGAGGATTCGACCCACTCATGATGAGATTTCAGTTGTTGGGGAATCTGTGAATGATTCAGA